>CBVK0100494838.1:0-10747 GCA_900067695.1 Picea abies | reverse complement strand
TTGGCTGCCACCTGCCCCAACTAGATCGGACGACCCAGATTTTGTCTTGAAATATAGGTGCTATCTCTTGCGCTATATTTCAGGTAACTTGTTAGCCCCGAAATATGGATGACCGTCGATCAGCTCTATAGATGGATCTCGACCGCTGACAACAAAACTTTGCCTGCTCACTTGACTTGTAACCTGAAATGATATTTTTTCGTGTTGCGCTTGGGCGCTTCTCGTGCAACCTGTAGACCTGGGTACTTTTGTGCCCAAGAAAAAAGTTGTTGCTAACATTAGGCTCCATGGGGGATAGAGTCATCCCTTTGATGCTCTAAGAACTCATTTGCATCTTCAGTGCCTTGCTATTAGGCTATGGAGTCATTTACTAAGCCGAAAAATAAAAAATGAAAATAAACAAAGAACCAAAAGGACAATATTTACAAACAACGGAGCCGTCTAAGGCTCAAACAAAACATTTCTTCAGAAAATGCCCATTTACTGGGTTGTTGAAAACCTCTTCACCCTCCAAATCCTGCAACCTGTACGTGTTGTTTGAGAAAACCTCAGAGATTTTGAAGGGACCGATCCATGGGCATCAAACTTGCTATGTTTTCCCTTATCCTGTATGGGTGCATCCCACTTAAGCACCAAATCCGCGATCTCAAACTCTTTCTTCTTGACCTTCATGTCAAAAGCCAGTTTGACCTTCTGCTGATGGTCCTAAATTCTGTCCATTACCTACTCTCTGGCCTGCTGGACTTCCACCAGTTGATGAACTCTTCTGATCATGTCATCAGGCTCTTCTTGATAATCCTGGAAGAACTTTGCTACAGGAATGGCTAGATGAGAAGGGAAAACAACTTCTGCTCCATAAACTAATTGGAAAGGGGAGATGCCTATAGATCTCTTTGTGGTCACTCAATCGACCCACAGAGCGAATTTCAACTTTGAATCCCAAGACTTTTTTTTGTCTCCCAATAGTCTTTTGATGATCCTTATCACGCTTTTGTTGGAGGACTCTGCTAAACCATTTCCCTGGGGATAGTATGGGGTGGAGTGAATCAGTTTGATCTTGAATTTCTCACAGAACTTGGCTAAAGGCTCAGCCTTGAAAGAGGCTGCGTTATCAGTGATGATCTTGCTTGGGTAGCCGAATCTTGTGATGAGGTCTTCCAGGAATCCAATGATTACCTTGTGGGAAGCACTCCTGGTGGGAATAGCTTCTATCCATTTAGTAAAGAAATACGTGGCAGTTAGGATCCATCTATGTTGCCCACTAGAAGTAGGGTGGATTTCTCCAATAAAATCTAGGCCCCATTGCTTGAAAGGTCCCAAAACAACCACAGGCTTTAAAGGTAAAGACTTGAGTTGTTGTTTTCCTGCAAATCTTTAACATTTGATACAGGCTCTAACCCTTCTGCAGACATCAGTGAATACGGTGGGCCAGTAGTATCCAGCTCTAAGGATTTTGTAAGCTGTGGCTTTCCAGAAATGATGCCCTCCACATCGACTATCGTGAAATTCAACCATGATCCTATTAGCCTCTTGTGGATTCATACATTTCAAAAGCACCCCCAGGGGATCTTTCCAATATAAAACTTGATCGACAAGGCAGTATCTGACTGCTTTGATCTTCAAAGCTCTTGCCTTGTTTCTTTGCAGGCCATCTAGAGGCCACAACTCCTGCAAAAAATATACGACATCCTTATACCAGGGACATCGAGCATACAGGGGTTCTGCTTGAGGGTCTATATCAGACATCAGATCCTTCTAATTTTTTGAGAATTCATTGATGACACCTACCTCCAAAGATTTGCAATTTCCTTCAGCCAACAACTTAGCTAAACCTTGACCTTTGATTAATTTGGTAGGCCTTATTTCTAAGTCAAACTCAAGGATCTTGGCTATCCGCTTACTCCTCCTCCCATCTATGTCAGGCTGAATAAGAATGTCTTTAACAGTGGCCGAGGGGACATAGGCAATGATTTTTGATAGCAGGACATAGGTTCTAAAGGCTTTGAGAGCCTTTACCAGGGTGTAGGCTTGCTTCTCCATAATGTCGTACCTGACTTCGGCATCCCTCAGAGCTCTGCTAAAATAGGCAATAGGCTGCTCTATCCCGGCCTCGTTTGTCTGTAATAAAACAATAACCACTGTGTTAGGTGAGGCAAAAGAGAAAATAAATAAATTATTTGAGTAATCTGGACTGATAAGCACAGGAGCTTCAGTTAAGGCCTTCTTTATCTACTCAAAGGAACTTCGCGATTCAGAAGACCACCTCACTTCATTTGCTTTCCTCAACGTGGATGTTATAAGTCTTACCCCTTCAGTAAAGTTAGAAACAAATCTCCTTAGAAAATTAATCTTACCAAGGAAAGATTGGACCTCCTTCCTGGATCTTGGGATTGATAAGGCCTGTATTGCCTCAAATCTTCTAGGATCAATCTTGACTCCTTCGGCTGATACTATGTGACCTAGTAACTTTCCCTCCTTCATGGCGAACAAATATTTCTTGGGATTCAATGAAATGCCAAAACTCCTGCATTTCAGAAAAATCTTCCTGAGATGACAACGGTGTTCTTTATTAGATTTGGAAAAGACTGTTATGTCATCCAGGTAGATGACCACAAACTTATCCCTTTCCTCGATGAAAGCTATGTCCATGGCACGTTGAAACGTTGCCCCTGCATTCATCAATCCAAAAGGCATTTTAGCATACATTAATGTGCCCCATGGAGTGGTAAATGTCATATTTTCCTTGTCCTTAGGCAGAATAGAGATTTGATTGTAGCCAGAGAATCCATCGATCATGGAAATCCTGGATGCTCCTATTACCCTCTGCAATATATGTTCCATTTTTGGTAAGGGGTAATTGTCCTTTCATGAGCTCCTGTTCAGGTTTCTAAAATCTACATAGAGTTTGATTTCTCCATTCTTCTTCCTTACCAGGACCAAGTTGGCCACCCACTCTGAATATCTCAGTGGCACGATGATCTGGGCCTATAACAGCTTCTTCACTTCCCTCTCCATGATAGGCAACAACATAGGATTGATCTATCTTAGCTTCTTCCTAAATGGCTTTGCCTCCTTTTTCAATGGGATTTTATGCTCAATGATAGAAGTGTCATACATTTTGAGATCTTCATAGGTCCAGGCAAAGCCATCAACAAACTCCCTCAATAGTTCAGCGTATTCAGCCCTCTGATCCTTTGTCAGACTTCTGGACAATTTGACAAACTTGGGTTCATTCTCAGTGCCAGTGTTGCACTGAGTTGTATCAGCGTCATCCTCTGAGATGTCCCCCTTTAATTCCACATCATTTTTATAAAAAATCCTTTCCAAAGGAACCAGTCCCCTTGGAATATGATGGTTGGGAAGCTGCACAATGTTACACTCTGCAATCTTATTTAGAAACTTACCCCCATCAAGCTTTTCTTCAGAGATAGAGTCTTAGTCGATATGCATCTCTGAAAATTCTTCGACAATCTCCAAGAATATTTTGATCTCAAGATCATCCTCGAACACCTTCCAATGTTTGACATTGTCAGGTATGGAGGGTCTGTATTTTACTTCTACATCATATCTGAATTTGGGTGGCAAGGGCACTTTGAAATTGCTTGCTGATGTAGCCAAGGAATCTGCCACTGTGTTATTCTCTCTTGCGATGAAAGAAATGTTAAATGTTGAGAAGAAACTGTCAATTAGGTCCCATACCTCATTTCTGTAACTCCTGAGTCGAGGATACTTAGCCTGATAAGCATTTCTGATCTGCTGGACTACCAATTCTGCATCTCCGAACACTGCTACCTCCTGAATTCTCATTTCCTTTGCAACTCTTAATCCTAGAATAAGAGCTTCATATTCTTCCACATTGTTGGTTGTTTCAAATTCTAGCTTGTATGACAGAGATATGGTTTCCTGAGCAGGTGACACAAAAAATATTCTAGCACCAGCGCCTTCCCTGGAAGAGGCTCCATCAAAAAACATTTTCCAGATGGAGGTGATGGGGGAAGAAAATTCATGAGAAGTGGTGGGCTGCTTTCTAAGTTTTAGAAGAGGTTCGGGAGCATTAGTGAGCTGTAGTAGACTGGAACCTAAATCAGTGTCAAGGGAAAAGATAGGATGGTTGGTAGGATTGGCTTCATCACTGATTATATAGGCTAGCTGGGCCTCTCTGTACAACCTCCTTTGTTCCCCTCCAAATACTGGAATGGTGGCATATGTGAGATCCATCTGCAATGTTCCTCCAAGCTTTTTAATCCAAGACCTAAACAACATCATGCCAAACTTGGGGGGAACATCAACTACCACAATGTCCATGACCACACTCTTCATTGGCAGCTGAAATAAAGAGACCACCAAATCTTTGATGACTCCAAGACATTGCACCCTCCTTGACTCAAAAGAGTACAAATCATGATAATCCTTTGTCACTTCCAGTCCCAACTCTTCCATGACTATTTTGGGCATAAGATTGTGGGAAGCCCCTGAATCCATGAGGCAATTATGCAACACTTTATCATGTATGTTCAGGGAGGTGTAGAAGGGAGGGGATGAATCATCTCTATCTTCTACCAGGGGACCTAGGATGACTACTGACTTTTCATCTTGGAGATTTATTGAGTCTGTTGAAGGCTGAGGGGGGTCAAATTGTAGCAGCTTGGTGAGGGACCTTTTTAAATCTTCATTTTTAACTAGCTCGGATAAGGGTACAAGAATTCTAATCTTCTTAATCTCATGCTCAAAACTAAAGGAGGAGAGAGACTTAGGAGCTTCCCTTACCTTGGAGGTGGGTTCCTTGGCTGTTAGCGAAGCATTCTGCGCTTTATTTTCTTTAGTAGTGGTTGTTGCAGCTTTAGTAGGCCTTTCCGCCATGAGGGGTTGATCCTGGCTATCAAAATTTCCTTCTTTCTTTTTTGACCTGAGATTGTATCTGTTAGGGGTGTTGCTGGTCTTTTCCCCTTTACTCAACTCATTGATTTGAGTTTTGATAAGGGATTCTTCATATGCAAATTGAGTCAAATGAGGAAACGGGGAAGTGACCTCGATGCAGTGGATTTCAGGGTCAAGTTCTTCTACCTCCTCTCCTTCCTCATGAACAACCATGTTGTTTTGGAGAGGGGTCTGAATCCTTTGATCATCTCTGTCTCTTCTCCTTTGTTTCTTTGGCAAAGTCTGTGGCATATTGTTACCAGGCCTCTTGAAATCTCTGTTATCAGTATTCTGGGGGTTTCTCTACATGGGCTTCCCCTCTAACTCCTATTTCTCCATCCTAGCCGAGAGAGATTTCAACACTTTAGTTACCTCATCCATTTGAGGAGGAAGGGGAGAAGAATAGGATGAGGAGGCTTCAACTCTCCTCCTAGGTATGTCTCTGTCAGCCTTACTCCTAAGCCGGTCAACAACCAATATATTAGACTCTAATTCTACAGTCGCGTCTTGTATGTGTGAAAGAGTGGCTGCTCTTCTTTCCCTCAACAGAAGGTAGAAATCGAGATCAAAAGCACTAGCATAAGTGATCTTCGCAGAGGCTTCTAAGAGCTTAATCTCAGCGGGGATTTTATGATACATCTTATTGAATCTCTTAGAGAAGTCAGAGACAAACTCTCCTTCTTTTCTCTTCAAGGACCTGAACTCTGTCATGTAACACATGAAGTCTTTTTTGTCTCCCCATTGTCTCAGAAAGGCGCTATCCAAAGCCTCAATCCCATCTATAGATCCAGGAGGTTGGGCTCTAAACCATTTCCTAGCTTTGCCTTCAAGGCTATGGACAAAAATTATCATCCATACATCTGCATGCATGATAACGTGATCATTTGTGAAGTTGTAAAAGGCTTCAAGGTGTTCTTTTGCAGCTCTTTTCCCTTCACCTGTGAACTTGGGTAGTTGCTTAAGGTATCCATCTGATGGAAGGGTGTTAAGAGGCTTTGGTAACACAAGGGGAGCATACCTAGCAGCTATAATGGCCTCCATTCTAGTCATGGGGAGATTAACTCCTGCCATGGGAATATTAGGTGGAGGGAACTCCGAGGAGAAGGGGTTCGAAAAGGGGATACTGGGAAGGAGCTTCCAAGAAACAATGGGGGATTTAGGGAGAAGGCTAATGAGCTTGAGTCCGCAGATGCTTCTCTCTGTGCAGAAGTGGCAACAACAACAAGAGGAGGAGTGGTAAAGCTAGGAGTGGGGAAGTCTCCTGTGGTCCTAGGTTCACGCCAAGGTAGAGTTTTGGGGGAGAGGGGAGTGAGAAGGATTTCTCCTTCTAATGCTAGACTAGGAGGAGAAAACTCAACAGGAACACTCCCAAAATTCAGGAAACAGGAGACCTTAGAAACAGTCTTGCTAGGAAGCTGAGAAGAAGAATATGGAGTTTCTACAGAAGGATATGGCGGATTACTTGGTTTGGCGGTAGAAGTTTCCCCTTCAGAGGCCTTTCCTTTTCTGAAAACCACCTCCAGATCAGCTATAGATGTAGCTAGAGGCAACGGTGGATGGGACCACATATGTCTGCCTCTGCAAGCCACAACTAAAAAAATGGGTTCGCTCCAGTGGAGTCATCACAACAGAGTTTCCAGGTGCACAGTAGCAATCTTCAAAGGCCCTGATGCCTAATGCACCTTCAGAATCAGGGGCTCAATGTCGTTCAATCCTGGGGAAAATTTTCAACTTCGTCCCTGGCAGCGGAACCAGAAATGTTAGCGTCAGAAGTGACTCCTGGATTGCGATAGGAGTAGAGCCCAACGCCCATGAGTTTTATGTCACGACAAGTTTAATGGGTGATCAAATGGTTAGAGACCCAGGACGAAATCACTCTAGGTCAGGGACTAGGTCTGGTATGTAAAGAACATAGGAGGTCTTGATCTAACTTTAGTCAGTGGGTTGATTGTAAAATGAGCAGGTGGAAGACTTGGTGAGAGGAGTGAGCAAAACTACCTCGGGCAATAGGCCTTTCAGCGGTTTGCAGAAGAAAAACTCTAAAAGCAAGATCCTCTTGGTTCAGAGTTTCGGGTAACTGAAGGGGTGATTTGACTGGATCCTCCAATTCCAAGTCATTCAGCATTGAGAAAATCATAAGACCGATTAGAGACAATGCAGTTGCTACAGTGATCCAACCTACATCATCCTATAATAGCTACAACTCGACTGGATCCTCCAATTCCGAGCTGTTCTAATAGTAAGGGTGAGTAGGGGGAAGACTTGTATAAGAGAACTGCAAAGGTATGTCGTAAACATCAGGTTTCTAACAGACTGTAGGAGAAAGCATATAAATGCAAGATCTTCTTACATTCAAAACGAAGAAAACTGGAGGATACAACAACACAAGGACAAATCCTTTATCGTAACATAATTGCAGTAATTCATGTGAATCAGTCAATCATGAACTCCCTCAGTATGAGATGAAAACTGGATGGGGTAGGAAAATTGTCTACCATTAAACAAGAAATCTTACATACAGATGCATAACCAGAGAACTAGAGTGTCTGTTAAAACTTTACAATCAGGAGCCTCACTCTACCATCGATGCCTTGAAAAATATCAAAACTAAGTATATATACCCTAAACATTTGCCCAACAGAGGCCTACTAGACTTTCGGGATGAGGATTCTCTTCAATCAACTCTAGCCTGCACTCCTTTTTCATACACCACCTTAATTATGCATGGCTCGCGTCAGGGGGTAGATGAGCCCTTAAATGCTGAAATAGCATGCGCAGGCTTCCCTAGCGAGTCGAGGATTCGGCATGGCTTCCATGGAAAGAACCAGTACAGAGGACCATCTCGAGTAGGCTTTCAGCTAGGACATCCATACCTTGCAATTAATGCATGAGGCGAGGTTTCAACCACTCTCTCTCTTCTTCATTCGTTTCAAGCAGGTATCGGGATTTAGATCACGTCGAACCGACATCTGGAGAACATAATGCCCCCCTTCTGAAACTCAACTCGATGCTTTTGGCCCCTTTTACACATCCCTTTCTACTCCCTCAAGTGACCACGGGCCATGACCCTATGCATATCTTCCAGAGTGCTTTCGGCGTTTCAGGGTTCGTGGATAGGAAGGAGTGGGTCTTTTCTCTTCAAAGTCGTGATGGGCGAAATGTCGGAAGGACCTAACGGTCGCCACGCGTCCCCCCACTGATCTGATGGTCCTGAACTAATTCGATAATACTGTGGGCCTAGGTCTGAGATGTCTTCGATGCTTCGTGCTTCGAGGATATGAAAGAGCTTCTACTTGCGCTTCGAAATCGCGATGGGAGAAAAGGCGAAGAACCTAATCGCGCACCATGCGTTCCTCCGAGATGAATGACTAAGATCACTCTCCGCGTTTTGGGACCCGTCTTTCCAGATGATAAACATTAGCACCCCTCCTTCAGGCCTGCTCCTTTACGACCAGGCTCCAAAACCATGGGCCTGATTCTGGGCACTTTCGGCTCTTCAGGGTTCGAGGTTTCGAGATGTGAAATGATGAGGAGCGCTTACCCCTCGAACTCTTGAATTCTGACATGGCATGGATGTGCACCGTGTGTGCTTAAGATGAATGACCGAGGCGAAATTCATTATTTAAAAGTGGGTTTCCTTCATTCCTAGGCTCGCTTGACGTGACTTGGCGCTAGGACCGTGGGCTCGGCTCCAAAGGTTCCCTCGGCATTTCACCAATCGGAAATTTCAGCTGCAATGAATGGGAGGTCCCTTGTCTCCTGAAACACTGATCACTGCAATGTTGACTAGCTGCCACCTCTCTTAACTGAATTGGATGACCCAGATCTGTCTTGAACTATGGGTGCTACCTTTTGTGCTAAATCTCAAGCAACTTGGCAACCCCAAAATCTCGATAACCGTCGATCAGCTTTATAGGTTGATCTCAGTTGCTAACAACAAAACTTCACCCACTCGCTTGACTTGTAACCCGAAAAGAGATTCTCCCGCTCTGTGCTTGGGCGCTTCCCGTGCAACCTGTAGACCTGGGTACTTTTGTGACCAAGACAAAAATTGTTGCTAACACGTTGCATAAACCAAATATCATAACCAACCACTCATACAAACCTTTCCTTGTCTTTAAGGAAATCTTCTTGGTATCTTCTTCTTTGACTTGTACTTGGTGATATCCCGATTTCAAATCCAACTTAGTGAAGTACTTAGAATGTTATAGTTGGTCCAATAGATCATCGATCCTTGGAAAAGGGTACCAATTCTTTAGTGTAATCTTGTTCAATTCCCTTTAATCAATACACATTCTCTAAGTCCAATCCTTCTTGGGCACAATTATGATGGGTGAACCACAAGGTGAGGTACTTGGAAAAATCACACCCTGCTCCAACAATTACTACAATTGTTTCTTCACTTCATTTTCTTCTAGTACGAAGTGTCTATACAACCCAATATTCGATAATGGGGAGTCTGGCAATAACTATATTTTGTGCTCCACTTCCCTCTTAGGTGGTATCCTTTTAAGCTCCTAGAACACTCCTTTGTATTCTTGTAGAAACTCCTCTAACTGATGTTTTTGTTCTTTAGTAAACCCCTCCACGGATGCCTTCACTTTCATTGACTCATTGTCAAACTAATTTTCTCTTATGAAAATAAAAACATATTTTTTACTATAACCAATCAACTTCTTAGCTTGGTTGGCACTTACTAGTGAGATATTTGACTTGCGATGATGTAGGACTTCCCATCCTGGATCAATCAATACTGGTTGGCTCTCCACATGAATATTACATCCCTCATATACATGTAAGGGATTCCAAACACTAGTCCACATACATCAAGGGGTACTACATTAATTCCACTTCATCAATAATATCAACACATATCACAAATTTAATCTTACATTGTTTCTTTACCTTTATCTCTGCATCCTTGTTTACCCAACCCAATTGATAGGGGCTAAGATGATCATGAATCTCCAATCCAAGCTTGCTAACTAGATCTGCTACTATGATATTAGCATGCGAACCAGAGTCGAACAAATCATCTATCTTGGTCTTCTTGACCTAAATCTTGATGTGGAAGAGCTTGGTCATCTCCTTCTCTTCCCGGTGATGAAGGATACTCAGATTTACCTCCTTCTGCATAGATGTACAAACAATATTTTCATCCACATCTGAGCTACTTTCAACTTGATTGCTTGAATCTATGGCTAAGAGATTCTTTTCTTTATGTCCTTCTTGTGGTTCTTCAATTTTAGCTCTAGATGTAGTTTTCAACATTTTCCCTTGGTGTGGCCATCAATGTTGCAATGGTTGCAATGGTTGTTGGGATATTTGCAATAATGTGTAGTGGATGTTTCTTTCTTATCTTTCCCCCCTTTCCACTTCTTCTTCCCCTTAGAATCATCTTGGTTCTCTTTATGCTTCAAACTACTTGGATACCCATTATTTTGGCCTATGTTTTCTAGGAATTGTTCTTGGCATACACCTCATCTACCGTCCTTCACTTTAAGAGCATCACCTACTTTCGTAGATGATTGTGTAAAACCCCCAGATACTTGAGGAGTACGTCTGGGTTCTTGGGAGATATACCCAACATGATGGCCATCTTTCTGAACTTAGTGGTGTACTCTTGTACACTTTTCCCCTGCCTCTGCTTGAAGTAGTGCCACTAGATCCATTGGTCCTATACGTACCTGATAGGGTAGAATTGAGGCTTGATGAGGGTTTTGAATTCCTCCCACCTAATAACTGGTAGATCACCCTCCAACCTAAGTGTTTTCATATGGCTTTCCCACCAGGTTAAAGCATGGCCCTCTAACTTTAATCTAGCAAATGA
>CBVK0100494796.1:0-14394 GCA_900067695.1 Picea abies | reverse complement strand
ACACACACACACACACACACACACACACACACACACACACACACTTATTCTTTAATTGTAAAAATAAAAGTGTATTCTTGATTTATAGAATAGCTTACTCATTTATCTTAGTGTCTAGGAAGGCATTACATATGGTATCAAAGAACAATTGTTTCACACACTAGGGCCTATGGACTTGTATGCATTATAAATAGTGAATTTATTCCCCTTAATTACCTTTATATATCTAAGAACTAAACCCTCATGTCCATATGTATCAGATTTATAATGGACAAGAGAAGAAGTAGAGGTAGAGGTAAGGTGCCAAGAAGTCATCATGCACAACACCAAGCCCAAATTACACTACAACCTTTTTCCCGTAGAGAGGGGGATACAAATAGTATACATTTTGGTGAAGTTACGAACTTGATGCAGTCATTTCAAAGAATGATTGATGTAATGACAAATCAGTTAAATAGAGAAGCCAATGGTAATTCAGTTTCACATGAGAGATCAACAATTCCACTTGGAGATAACCCATATAGAGAATTGAAAAAGGTAAAATTTCATGAGTATTGTGATAATACTAATTTAGATATGGTTGAATCACGGATATCTGGCATGACCATGTTCTTTACATTACATGATTGTACTACTAATCACAAATCATGGATGACAATCTTCTAGCTTAAGGGGAGCACCTCATTATTGTGGAAAACATTATTTCCACAACTTGGGTTAGATATTTTTGAGTTAACCTGGGAATTATTTGAGGAGTAGTTCTAATAACATTACCTCTTATAATAATTCATGGAAATGAAATTGAATAATTTTAATGTGCTTAGGAAAACAGGTAAAACCGTAATAGAATATGAAATTATTCAAAGACCATTGATGCATCACACCTTACAGGAAACTATTCAAAGACCATTGATGCATCACACCTTACAGGAAACTATTCAAACACCATTGATTGTTGAGGAAGAGGGTTTGAGTGGACGAAAGCATATCGGCTAGACCATCGATTATTGAAGTCCCTAGGTATATTCATTTAGCACATGGAGGTTATAGATCATTCACAAGGCATAGAGAGGCACTAAGAAGACATGTTCCAAGAGTTCAAAAACAACAAATAGGGAAATATAGACCATATTTTAGGCCCAAAGTGTAGTAGGGAGGTGCACACCCATAATAAACACAATAAGGAGGTGTAATTACATTTACTCAAATCAGGAAATAGGAAAATAAACCTACTAGAGGGGGATGTTGGATGTGTGAAAGACCCAATATTTAGAGAGCGTTTCCATATAAGTACAAATAGAATAGATAGGAGCAAAGTCAAACAACAGTTGGATAAATGGGAAAAGCACATAGGATTCATGTTGTAGTGAAAAATTGCAAAGAAAAACATCAGTCTATGGTCTTAAAGACCATAGGTAAAATAAATGGAATTATTTTTTCTTTATTAATTGATTTGGGATCTATTAAAAATTTATTTCTCCAAATGCACTAGCTAGATGTGGTTTAATGGCAAGCAGGAAAATAGATTTTAACTTGGTCAAGATGGATTCAAGTATTAAACAAGTGTTGGGATAATTGTTAAAAGATTGTGAAATTAGTTTGGGGGTGTGTGTTACTCATGTACCTTTATATGCTATCAATTTGGGTTTATATGATATAACCCTTGGTATGGATTGGTTAGAAACCCATGGAAGCGATTCTAGATTGCAAAGGAAAAATGCTTCATTTTATAGACAATTTAGAGAAAAAAAAAAGAAACTTGGTAGGAACCAAGAGAGTAGTATTTCTAAGATTTGTTACATCATTAAAACTAAAAATGAGTCTTAGAAAAGGTTTTTGAATGTATTTATTAGTGGGTATGAACAAAAAGAAAGATCCAATGGGTATAGAACAACACCTTATATTGTTATAACTTCCTGATGTATTTCCAAAAGAGTTGCTCGGACTACCACTGAAGTGTGAGTTGGATTTCATTGTTGAGCTTAATCTAGAGATAAAACCTATCTCCAAAGATCCATGCCATATGACTTCTCTGAAATTGCAAGACTTTCATATGCAACTTCAAGAACTTCTAGATTTAGGGTTTATTCGACCTAGTACATCACCTTGGGGAGTACCAATGATTTTTGTAAAAAAGAAAGATAGATCATAGAGGATTTGTGTTATGAATCAAATCCCCCAAATAGAATAAAAAAATAAAGAAGAAGTAACTTTATACCTTTATAATGATAAAGATTCATTGAATAAGAAGTCACTTCGAAGGGGAAACCTCCCTTTACAATATATACAATGCATAAGATGATATGCTTATACAAATGAATCTGATTTATTATAACTAGGAGATAAATTGAGCATGATATAACCTACCACTACGTTGAACTAACCATAACTAATATACTAATAATGGGTGAGGGATAGATCTTTAACATAGCCCCTCTCTTTAGAAAATGTTTCCTCTTAAAGCTTGTAATTGAGAGTGCTTCTTCATGAATTAGTTTCTCGTGTAGATTAATTTGGAGGTATATTATTCCACTTGATTAGGTACTCTATAATGGTTCTATTATGAAGAGATAGAGAATGTCAATATATAACTTTTCTATGGTTCGAGAATCAACTTCCCTTTCTCTAACTTTTGAAGTTTTGTATTCATTGGCATAGTTTGTCTCGGAACATATTATAGGAAAGATACATGAAAAGCCTTATGAATGTGAGAAGAATGAAAATATAAATCATAAGCCACTTCTTCATTATTGTGAAGAATCTTGTAGGGTCCATAAAAATTTGGAGCTAGTTTTCGATTCTTCTTTTGTTTTAGAGTAGATTGTGTATAAGGTTATAGTCTCAAAAATACCCAATCACCCTCCTAAAATTGTCTTTCACTTCAATGCTGATTTATTTGCTACTTGATAATGTTTTGCACCATTTGAAGGCTTTATTTAAGAATTTTCAAATTTTCTTTAGTTGTTTCCATGTGTGAGTCTACTTCCTATACTTTGGAATTCTCCTACAAAAAGTATGTGATACTAGGAGCCAAATATCCATAAAGAGATTCAAATGGAGACATATTAGTAGATGTGTGATAGGTGGCATTAAACCACCATTATGTTAGAGGAAGCCACTTCATACATTGATATTTCTCACCTGAAGATTAACAATGAAGATAAGCCTCTAATCATTTTTTTAACTATTTGTCTGTGCCTGATATGTTGAGCTCATAGGTAGTGTTGTTACACTGATCTTCCATAAATCTTTCCAAAAATTGTTGGGTTGTTATATTTTTTGCAGTCAAAGTTTAATCAAGGTAAATCAACTAATGATAGAAGTCGAGGTAGATCGACAACAAATTGAAGGTCGAGGGAGTCGACCGGGTAAAATTGAATTCGAATATATCGACGAAAATTCAACCAAAAAGAGTTCGAAGTGCGGGTGTGAAACGATCGACTAGAGACCAAATCAACTGGTAAACCCGACTTGGATTCGACTGTAACATAATCCCAGGATTTGCGGGATTTGTAGCCAATGATATGCAAGGATCTATAACCATTTTTGGGCACCAATATTTAGGGGCTTTCCTTATTGTAAAGCCTATAAAGAGGTGTGTCGTTGTTGTAAGGTAATGAAAGAATTCTAATGTTATAATGCTAATGCATGGTAAATCGTAGTTTGTTGGTCATGTATATGTAAGCCGAATTTTCTGCAAGGTTGTTCTTTCCTATGCAAGAGGTTAAAATGTCGATTGTGTCTTAGGTGTGGACCAAGGTTAGACATGTAAACATTTTTTTTGAATGACTAAAACAAAAAGAGAGAAGAACTCTCAAAGGAATGATGGTTTTCCTAGTTAAGGGTTTCCAGGGTAAAATCTCAGTGTACTATGTGATTGCTTGTATCATTTGTGTTCTTGATTAAATTATTCTTGTCTTCTACTAGGATTAGTGTGGAAGGGATCTGCATTTCCTGACATGTGGTATCAAATATTAGGTCTTCCCTGAAAAGTGAGTTATTAGAGCAGTGTAATGCTTTGGTGAGTATATCAGATCTTGATTTTCCAATCTTGAACCTGACAACTAAACCCTAGGTACAATAAGAGTTGTAAGTCATAAATTGTTTTAAAGATTATGGTAAATAATTGCGAGCGGTTCTAGAATAGATATAGAAATATTCAAGGGCCAAAATTCTGAGCTTTGGAAGCTTAAAATGGAAGATCTTCTTATGGATGGAAAACAGTGGACAATGGTCTGTCCAAGCACCTAGCTGATAGGCATGTTGAAGGAATACTAGGAGAAACTCGAAAGAAAAGAAAGAAGTATGGTACAAATTTGTTTTACAGATTAGGTAGTGTTGAATGTCTTAGGTGAAGATTTGGACAAGAAACTATGGGACAAGCTGGGAAGCTTATACTAGTCGAAATATCTAGTAAATAAATTGTTTCTCAAAAAGAAATTATATCTTATGAGGATGAGTGATGGAATTTGGGTGACTGAGCATTTAAATGCGTTTAATACCGTGTTAATCCAGTTATCGTCTATGGATATACAAATCACTGATGAGGATAAGTGTATCATCCTATTATCTTCTTTTCCAGACTCATGGGATAACTTAGTTGTGGCTATTGGTATTAATACAACCACACTACCACTAGAGGATGTGGTTTATTCTTTGTTGTTGGAATACATGAGAAGAAATAACATGGAAGGATCCACCAAATATGCTCTGGTAGTGAGAGGTCGACCTGTAGATAGAGATAAAAGAATATTCTTTGATAGAAAGTTCAATTCGAAGGGTAGATATAAATCCCTAGCTCAACCGAAGCGAAGATGTTAAAAATGTGGTAAAGATAGGAATTAAAAAAAGGATTGTAAGTCGAAGGAAACAAAATTCGGTGTTGTATCCGACGAGAAGTAGTTGAACAAGAAAAAGATGACCTCAGAAAAGGGAGGTGATGTGTATCTGGCATTGAATAGTACACAGTTGGATCAAAATGTTTGGTTGATTGACTCAAGATCATCCTATCATATGACACCACATAAAGAATGGTTCTGTGAATATGAACAATATGATGGGGGTGATGTGTTCTTGGGGGATGACTCGAAAACCAAAATTGTCAGATGTGTAAGAGTCCAACTGACACTACAGGATGGTGTAAATTCTAACCTTGTACAATGTCTACTGTAAATAGATATTCATAAAATAACAGAAAATATACAACGGCAAATACAAACATTACATAGAGATTTTTCCACTGGAAACCTAAACCGGGAAAACCATCATATATTATATTCATTCATTGTGTTACATTTTTTACAATACAATATACATATAGGAGCTAACAGCATCCAAAACCCTAACCCAATGACCTGGATTAGTCCAAAACCCTAATTCCTTAACCGGAAATAGAAAACCATCGGCAAAAACGATGTGCTGAAAAAAACACCTAAATACATGACATGTTTCCCGAGGTAGGTGTCACGTTAGCGGGCCCACCTCTAACCCCCCTACACACCTAGTGCATATTCTCAGACACTACTACTCATGCAAAGAATATAACACATACCCAACATATCCATAAAGAGATTCAAATGGAGACATATTAGTAGATGTGTGATAGGTAGTATTATACCAATATTCTTCTAAAGGAAACCACTTCACCCATTGAGATTTCTTGTCTGAACAATATCAATGAAGAACACCCTCTAATCATGTGTTAACTATTTATGTTTGACCATTTATTTGTGGATAATATGCTACTCATAGCTAGTGTTGTTCCTATCATCTTCCACAACTCTTTTCAAAAAAATCCTATGAATTCTATGAATTAATTTCATGAGTGCTTCTACCACTGGGTTTTTAGTATATGTGTTTTGAATTCCACAAAAAATGTGTATATTTTGTGAGTATATACACGAACACAAAAATGGAATCCTTACCTTTTGATTTTGGTAAACATGTATTGAATTCTATTGAAATCTATTCCCATATTTGATTAGGTATGTGTAAATGTTGAAGTAACGTTGGATACTTAACTATTTCTCCTTTATTTATTTGGCACACCTGAAATTCTATTACAAATTTTTGAATGTATTTCTTCATTCCTTCTCCAAAAAAAAAATTTGTTGATCCTTTGATATGTTTTAAGGAACCTCGAATGTTCTACAATCGGAGAGTTATTCTCCTTTATTTATTTGGCACACCTGAAATTCTATTACAAATTTTTGAATGTATTTCTTCATTCCTTCTCCAAAAAAAAAATTTGTTGATCCTTTGATATGTTTTAAGGAACCTCGAATGTTCTACAATCGGAGAGTTATGAGTCAACTCCCTTAATATTTGTTGTTTTAACTTTGATTGAGGTCATAAAAATATTATATCCCTATACCAAAGGATGTCTCTCATCCACTCTCAATGTTTCACAAATCTCTTCCCTTCTTGTAGACATTGTATTGTATGTATAGAACTATTGTCGTCTTGTCATTCATGGAAAACTTCTTCCAACAATGCATGAATGGAATATGTAATGGAATATGAACTTGAGGCTTCTTCTATTCTAGAAAGAGCATCTGCTACCACATTGTCCTTCCCCTATTTGTAGATTATTTCAAAATCAAGCCCTTACATTTTTACTACCCATTTATGTTCAATAGAGAAATTTTGAGGTTAAAAATGGACCTCAAAAAAAAAAAATGTGTTGCCAAGATCAACTTTAAAAGAACCAATAGGATTAAATATGTTGTTTTCAACCATAAGGGTAAATATGTTTGAAGGGAAAAAAAGAAAACCACTTTTTTTAAATCGTATTTTCAGCTTATCTCCTTATAGGTTTACTCAAATTCCAAGTGTAGGCACTCATTGGATGTAGAAATTCCACATCCAAAGAGTGCCTACATTTGAAATTTGAGTAAACCTATAAGGAGATGAATAAAAAAATATGATTAAAAAAATAGTTTTCATTTTTTTCCCTCTAAAAATTCATAACTCGTGTTTTATTATTTTAACTATTATTTTATTATTTTTCTAATGAGGTCCATTTTAGACCTCAAGTTTTTCTAATGGATCGTTTGATGAAAATATTTTCTCCAAAAAGTTTATTACACTATCATGTTCTATCTTGACTTTAAAATTCATCCTAATGAGATATTGTTTCCATTCTTTATTGCATGTAAAATTGTTTCCATTTCATTTTCATATGTATATTTCACCAAGACTTTTCCCTTGAATTGTTTACTTTAAAAAGCCAATGGTCTCCCTTCTTGCATCAATATTACTCCAATTTCTTGTCTTGATACATCACATTCAACTATGAATGTTTTACCAAAATCAGGTGTTTCCAATACTAGTGTAGAAGACATAGAATCCTTTAAGAGTGAAAATGCCAATGTAGCCTCTGAATTCAATACAAATGAATTTTTCTTCAAGAGAGATGTGGGTGGGCCTACAATTTATGTGCATAATTCTTTCCTATAATATCCTATAAGACCCAAAATTTCTCTAAGACTCTTAATGTTTTTAGGAATGGGTCACTTTGTGATAGCTTGAATATTTTGAGGGTCCACCTTGACCCCTTCATGTGAAACAAAATTACCCAAATAATCTACTTCTTGTTTACTAAAATCACATTTGGACCTTTTTACATACAATTGATTGTTTTCATGAATCTGTAGGAATTTATCTACATGTTTAATGTGTTTTTCCCATGGTTTACTATAGATACTTATATCATCAAGGAAATTGTTGGAGAGGGACATTTTGGGACTAGTTCTAGGAATCACATAGGAGAAAACTATGCAACAAGTCGGCTGAGGAGAAGCGCGTGGAAGAAAGGAAGGAAGTTAGTTCATTTTGAGGACCATTGCATGCAAAATGAGGAAGTTGGTTAGGCATTTTGGTCCATTTTGTAACGGTATAAGCCCTGATGTCAATGTAGAAATATGTATGATTTTTGGGTAGAAAGTAAGTTTGGAGAAGTTTTGAGAAGTTTGGAAAAGTTTTGGAAAAGTTTGAAATTGGAGAGTATGTTATGGATGAGTAAGTTCTTAGCTAAGTGTGCACTATATGCATGAACGACAAGGGAAAAGTGGGAAGAATTGAATTAACATGTATGAGTGCAGTGTGCACCTTTTGTAAGAAATGATGTTGAATAATAATATAAGAATCTTGTTGTTGTGCACGTAGCCCAGTTTGGGGTGAACCATGTTAATTATGGTGTCTTTGTGCTTTATTGTGATGTTTTTGTTTATTGTTCCGGTTATTGTGTGCACTTAGTGAATGAATTATTAGTATGACTAAGTTATATGATGGTTATGCACACATGATGAATGGTCTAATGAATGAATGTTATGTATACTGGTAGGAATGAATGCCTCCCTTCCCTTCATGATTGCAGAAAACCAATTCCTATAGTCCCCATAGGTACCTCAGGTGAGACGTCACCTACCTACAATTGATGTTGAAAGGGACGATATCTTTAGGGTTTTGTTGGTGATTTAATGTTGAACCATGGGTCTACCCACTACACACCAAAAAATGGTTATGTTTTTGGGAATGGGATATCCGATTGAGGGGAATGTGGAGGTCGACTAAGGAATATATTAGATAGTGGCTAGACGCAAGAGACCACGAGTCTGCCAGAAGTTAGAATAAGAACCCGCAGATCAATTTAGAACAATGGTTATAGAGGTATGCTTTTACATATTTACATGAAATTTTCTTTGTTGACTTCCTGAATGTTTTTGTTGAGTGGATATAGATATTAGCATAATAGAATGAAAATCTCCATACTATGGTTCCGAGGAGGTGGAGCCTTGATTCGATTCAGGAAGTGAATACCGTAAGAAATAAGATATCATGCATAATTGATTTATAGATGGATAGTATAGTAGGGGGTTATATTACTGAGTTTGTTGTAGATTTCACTCAGTCATATAGCACTATTGAAAGAGATTTCTTTAAGGGTCTAAGTGGAAGATAATTGAATTCATTGTCTACTTGGATCAAAATGTTGTTTTGTGATAAGGGAGTTATGAAGATGGAATATTATTTCCCTAGTAGCTAAGCACCTTTGTGAACATAGGGGGACTAAGGGCTGACCAAGGGATGGTCTGAGTGTAAAGAGGCATGAATTGAAGGAATTAGGAATGGATGGTCTGAGGATGTCGAGAGAAGAAGGATCTGTGATGGGAAAATAGATTCGAGTATTGCATAGTGGTAGGATATTTAGGTCAAATAAGAAGAGGATTGTGGTTGAGAGAGAGGGGAAGCAGAGTGAGATTGAGGAAAGAGACATTGGTGTAATACTTCATATCTAAGGAATATCATGCACAAAAGAGAAGGAAAATTAAAAGGATTATAAGCTCAATCCAGTAGAAGAAGATCCCACTCAGGCCAGACTCTACATCAAACCCACGACCCTATGTGCATCCCCAATAACTGAGGTAATATCTGAGATTTTCTCACTTGTAGTTAGTGAGGGAAGTAAATATAGCAGTAAAGGTAGTCATAATAGTGGAAGTACTACACTAAGTCATAATCAACTAGTGTCACTAGGGATGAATACTGTGCAGAGCATGATGGTAGGAGTAGATCCCACTTTGAGGATGCATGTCTTTCAAAAATAAGGTTCAGAGGATCCAGAGAAACATTTTTTTGTGAAGTGAAGTGATATGGACAGTGACGAATCTCCAGGATGATGATGTAAATATCATGTAGTTGGAAACGAAGTTAAGAGAACATGCATTACTATGGTATATGAAGTATTGGTCTATTGTGTGTATGGAACAAACTAGAAAATTAGCAGACATTAGGAAATATTTGTTGAAAGAATTCCAGAAGTCGAAGTTGGATTTGTGGTGCAGTAAAGAACTGAAGGAGATCAAGAATTTGGTGAATGAATCAGTATGGGACTTTGATAAAAGATTCAAGATATTGATGGATCAGTTGAAATTCCAGATTCTAGATGAGCAACATAGGGAGTGGTTTATAGTAGTATTGTTGTTGCATGTATGGTGCCCTTTGACATAGCAGAAGATTATGACATAGTGAGATGCCCTAGAAATTGCTATGAAATTGGACGCATCCCATGTAAGACAGAATGGTGCAGGGACAACTCAAATTCAGTCACAGTTAGCAGCACTGACTATTCAATTACAGGAACTTGCGAAAGTAAAGGAAAAGAATGAGGAATTCTAATGCATTACATGTAGAACAAAAGCCCATCATAAGAATGAGTGTCCATATTTTAAGGAATATTTTGTCAAAGGAGCTCTGAATCCTTTAGGAGTATGGTGAAAAATATGTAAAATGATGGGTCATCATCCTACTGCTTTCTCACTGATGCATAAGTACCAGAGCACTGCTAGAAACTTGTTTATTAACTTTTACAATTTTTTCGAACATGATGAAAAGGAATTTCATGCATTTGATCTGATGAGAGAGAACACAATAGATGCATACAAGGTCCAAGGCGAAGAAGGACCAAAAGGAGGGATACCACAGTACAATACTGTGAGGGGTTACAATCAAGGAGGAAGAGGAGGATTCATAGGCTGTGGAAGAGAAGGATTTGGTAGAGGAAGAGGCCCAATTGTATGTTATAACTGCAATAAACCTCAGAATTTGGTGCGAGTCTATCTTAATTCTTGCAAAACATGCACTTAATATAGACAATTGGACCATGCGAAAAAAGACTATCCATAGTTGATTGCAAAGTGGAAAGAAAAGAGGAACCCTAATGTGCAGATGATATCTATAGAGGAGCACAATGAATGACTTAAGGCAGAAACAATTACGAACAGAGGAGAGAGAACATGAGTTGATGCAATAGAATAAGGAAAGTAGACCAAGCAATGGGTAAGGAAAGAAATAGAGCCTCCTTCATTTTTTGACCCTAGAAAGGAGAGGGACACATACAAGCAAGCAGGGAAAGAATTGATAAGAGCATAATGGATAACATCGAATTTGACCATGCCACCTTCGTATGACAGACCACTAGTATATGACATTCCACCAGTCTATGACCACACAGATACAGAAAGGCAAGTTGACAAGGTAATCACTTTGAAAATTTTTCTAAAAAATTGTTTATTGATAATTAAGGACAAGACTATGTTAAGCATGTTGTGAGGGATGACTGATCATTGCACACACAATAGAGAAGAATTTGTCACACAATGAGTATTTAACCAGGTACATCATAAGAGAAGGACAAATAGGGAACTTCGACTGAATGCACAGATAGGAGATTATGACATGGACAATATCATTTTAGACCTTGTATATAATGTGAATTTCCTTCCAAAGAAGACCTGGGAGACGATGAGAAAACCTAATTTAATCTTGTCACCTATTCAATTGAGATTCATGAATCAACATAATAATGTCTCAATTGGAAGACTATTAGGGGTGAATGTTAACATTGATGGAGTGCATAGTATAGCTAATTTCAAATTAATAGAGATAGTAGATGGAAATAAACCTTACCCAACATTATTAGGAATTGATTGGGCCTTTGATAAATAGTCCCTGATTTATTTGAAGAAGAGACATATGGTGTTTGAAGCAGGATACTAGAAATTTATTGTGCCATTGGATCCCACATAGGGAAGAAGATACATGGAACCGAAAAAGAGAAAAGAGATTGATAACTTGTATAATGTGATTGTGTGAGTGGATGATTATGTGAATCCTATAGTTGATGGTGCACTCAATTGGTGGAGTATTAGTTCCTACGCATCAGATTCAGAAGAAGAATTAGAGAATTGGCAGCAGAGATTGTGTGAAGTATCAACTAGGAGATGTGCTCATATTATCTACGTGTTGCAATGGATTAGAATTGAGGTATGTGATCCTTCGAGGTATGATGGAATAACTGATGTATTTTATTTTTATAAGAGAATTTGAATTGAAAATATCATATCAGCAAAGATTACTAGCTTTAGATGTCACATTGAAAGCGACCCTGGAAATATGGTGGGCTACACATGAGGATGGAATAAGAGATTGGCAGTAATGTAGAAGATTATTACAGGTCAAGTTCGGGATAGAGGATGAAGATACTATGCAGAAGTATACAGGATTGAGTTGTTTAATGGAGCATGTTACATAGTTCATTGCAAGATGGAGTAAAGTACCTAGGAAAGAATGGACACACTTGTTTGTAAACACCTTGGATACAATCCCAAAGAATTGGTATTTAGAACTGGAAGTGCACTGAGAAACTGCAAATTAGGAAGAGTTGACTCATAATTTTAAAGTAAATTTTACTTTTGAAGATGAGACCCCTTCAGTAGACACAACTTTGCAGGTTATCAATGACAAAATTTTTACATCAGAAGACTCGATCAAACTAGTAGCTATCTGCAGCGCGCATATATCTTCTACGAAGGCTCGAGAAATTTTGGAGTGTTACAATGTTGTTGAAGAACACTAGGAGGATGAATATCTAAGAAATGTGCAAATACTTGAAAATGGAGGAGAATGTGCAGTAGAAGGTCCAAAAATCAAAAAGGTCATATATGCAAAACCATTGAGAATGCGCAAAGTAAATATCGGTACCAAAGAAAAGCCCAAATTTGCGAACATAGGAGACTATTGGAATGACGAAACTATTGAGAAGATAGTTGATTTACTGCGTGAATATCATGACCTATTTTTGACCACATTTTCAGAGATGAAAGGGATTGTTGGGGAGTTAAGGAGAGATGAAAATCCCCTTGAATCCATATGCTAAGACAGTCAAGCAGAGGCCATACAGATTGAACCCGATGTATAAGAAAAGGGTGAAAGCAAAGATAAACAGGATGTTGGAAGGTAGAATCATTGAATTTGTCGTAGAATCAGAGTGAATTATTCCAATGGTGGTTTAGGATAAGAAGATGGGAGGGATAATAATTTGTGTATATATGAGGAAATTAAATGATGCTTTCTTAAATGATCCATTTTTGACTTCGTTTACAGATGAAGTGTTGGATAATGTAGGAGAACAGAAAGCTTATTCATTCACTAATGGATTTTTAGGGTATCATCAGATCAAGATTTCATAGGAAGATAGATATAAGACTACATTTGTGAAAGAATGGGGATGTTTCTAGTACACAATGATTCCTTTTGGATTGAAGAATGCACCAATAATATTCTCTATAGTGTTTGTAGCATCATTTAAAGAATTCATTCATAAGTTCTTAGAAGTATACTTAGATGACTGGATGGTGTTTATCTTTTTGAAAGATCATGTTGATAATTTGCGCTTGATGTTGGATAGGTGTAGGAAGTTTCATATATATTTGAATTTGAAGAAGTGCATTTTATGTGCCCCATTTGGTATCTTACTGGGCCATGTAGTGTGTAAGAAAGGATTGTTGGTTGGTATCTTACTGGGCCATGTAGTGTGTAAGAAAGGATTGTTGGTGGATCATGTGAAGAATGATGTGATTATTGATTTAACACTGCTCACTTCAGTGTGACAATTACGAGAAACATTGGGTCATACAGGGTATTACAGGAAGTTCATTAGAGGACATGCGTAGATCATAGCCCCCATGGAAAGATTACTAAATAAGAAGAACAAGTTTCAATGGGAAGAGGAATGTTAGAAATGTTTAGATACTTTGAAGAAAAAATTGGTTACTGCATCGATTTTGATATTTCCATATTCAAAGAAGGAGTTTCATGTTCACATAGATGTGTCCTCTATAGCATTAGGTGTCGTTCTAGCTAATTCAGGAGAAGGAGATATAGATAATCCCATTGCATTTGCAAGAAGGAAGTTTTCAACTACAAAATAGAACTATACTACTACAGAATGTGAAAGATTCGCATTGGTGTATGCATTGCAAAAGTTTAGACATTATTTGTTGGACTCACACTTTAAGATGTATACAAATCATTTTACGCTGAGATACCTAGTCAATAAGCCAGTGTTGGGGGAGAGAATATGCAGATGGATATTATTGTTTCAATAATATGAATTTGAGGTAATTATGAAACTAGGGAAATTTAATTCAGGACCCGATCACTTATCACACATACTACCAGGGGAAGATGCAGGAAACTTGGATGGCAGTCTAGCAGACACACACTTGTTTGCAGTAAAGATGGTTGGTGATTATTTTTCATATATAGTCCATTTCTTGAGCACAGGAGTATCCCCACCTGAGTTTACAGTTGTGCAAAATAAGTTATTAGTAGTGAAGGCAGTAAACTATCAACTGATAGAAGGAAATTTGTACAAGTTAGGCGTATATGGTATTCTACAACGATGTGTATTGGAGCATGAAAGACATATGATATTACAAAAGGTGCATGAAGGAGTTGCAGGAGATCATTATGCAGGAAAAGAGACAGTTGAAAATATTTTTGGGGTATGTGTTATATTCTTTGCATGTGTGTGTGTGGGTGCGTCAGATT
>CBVK0100494732.1:0-12074 GCA_900067695.1 Picea abies | reverse complement strand
TGGGCTCTAATACTAGCCTTCCTAGGGGTCCAACCTCCCATGTGTTGATCAAATATCATTCCTAGTCCAACTCTAGGAATTTTATTGCATCGTGCACATCATGGTCCACGTAGCGCAGCTTGGGCACTTTCCCCAACATGTCCTCAACAGTGGGGACTAAGTCTAGAATGAAGGGTAAGGTAATACATAGACTCTCTGGGTTCTTTCTTTTCTGTCCCGTCATGGATGTGCCTACCTCGGTAGCTTCTTCACCCTCCTCATCCCTAGGTGAGTTTGGTTAGTCTATTATGTCCTCGACCGGTACTTCTTCTCGTGATTGGGACGATCTTCGTTCCTCTATGCGAGTCAGTCTTGTTATATCCTCAGGGTTAGGGTTTGAAACCCCATTCTTGGATCCCTATATCTTCCCTACCTCTCCTTGTTATGATGTGGGGATCTCTTCCTCAACCCTCGTCGGGCTACTAGACTCTGGCTCTGAAGTGGTCATGTCCTTGAGCTCGAATATGGACTCAGGATGTATCCTTTCCTTGCACCTCTAACCTTGGTGGGTGACCCTGATAAACTGGCCTGACGACCCCGACTTCGGTGGAGCCATATTGCACAACTATCGTAAGCTTGGCTGGCTATGGTGATGATTTCAAAATTCGAGCATGGATTCTTCTAATCGCTCTGAGCTCAAAATTCACTAAGTGTTGAATAACTGTGCACTTTCCAACCTTTATAGACCTTTTTGAGGTATTTTTTCATTTTTTGCGTACATTCGTGCCAACTTTTCTTTTTACTATGTGTTTTATTCTGATCTCTGGCACGGTAACTCCTGCTAACAACTTTTTCTGTGTTTTTGTATTTTCTATGGTTTGTATTTTTGTATTTGTTTTTTCTTTATTTTTTTGTTTTTGTTCAGTTTTATCATTTTCCTATCTAGTATCTACTATGGTACACTATGTACATACTTGCCTTACTGTGATGTCCCTATTTATACTTGGTGAGGTCAATTGTCCCTGTACATCTTCAGTTGACTCCCATTGATCATTCCCTTTAATTCAATTCATGCCATATCCTTTAGTCACACAGATCCTCCATCTGTGACATGTTGGACTTCATATGGCCCTAGATAATGCATCCTAAATTTACCCAGATCTTGAAATAATTTGTTGTCATATAATAGGACTAAGTCTCCTTCTTTGAAAAATTTCTTCTTGATATGTCTGTCATGCCAAGCTTTGTCTCTAGATGTTTGTACATCCTAGTGAAATCCTACCAGGATCATATCCTCTTCCATTTCCATGAGTTGACTTAGCCTTTATTCTATTGAACCTCATTCTATCATGTTATTAATAGTTGTGACGCACAGACTAGGTAGCCAATTCTATTCTGTCAACTTTTTGCATGTAGTCCTATATGCCCATAATACTATCAGTATCTTCAAATCCCAATCATCCATGTTTACATTGAAAATATTTGTCAAGGAATTCTCCAAGATCGTGTTGAAGTATTCTATTGTTCCATTTGCTTGAGGGTGATATGGTGTACTCTTCTGATGATAAACTTCAAAATCCTCAGTCATAGCCTTGATAGTATTGTTGATGAAGTGAGTACCTTGGTCACTCATCAAAATCCTTGGACATCCAATTCTAGTGATCACTTTCTCAAACGAGAAGTGTGTTGATGTCTCTGCGTTGCAATATATTACTGGTGTTGTTTTTTCCCATCTTGTTAAGTACTTTGTCATAGTAATGATGTATCTAGTTCCTAACCTTCTTGTTGGTCGGTGAATTGGTCCAACAAAATCTATAGCCCATTTTTCAAATACCTGCAAGATTACTTGTGGTCTTAAGGGCATCTCCTCCCTTATATTAGGTTTACCAACCCTCTGACAAACATCACATCTCTGGAAATATTCCTTTGCATCCCTATGAAGTGTTGGCCACCATAATCATGTGTGCAATACCTTATGCGCGGTAGCTTTGCCTGCATAATGTCCTCCAGATATTCCTTCATGGGCTTCTGCTAAAATTCTAGGCCTTTCATGTTCTAATACACATTGTCTCAAAATGTTTCTTGCGCCCATTTTGTATAAGTTTCTTGCAATCAATTCATAGTCTGCAGCTCTGAAAACCAATTCTTTCTTCTGCACAGCATTAAACTCTTGTGGCATAGTCCCTGTACTGAGATATTCAATAATGTTAGTAAATTATTCATTGGCTATTTATACTGAAAACAACTGTGCGTCAGGGAAGTTGTCCTCTAAGTTTGTAGGTTCCTCTCCCTTTGTGACCCTTGATAAATGATCCAGCCTTGCATTCAACTTCCCTGGTTTGACTATTACTTCAAATTCAAATTATTGAAATAGAAATAACCATATACAAATTCTCCCTCCCAACACTGGCTTGTTGACTAGGTACTTGAGGGTAGAATGGTCTGTGAACATCTTAAAATGTGTGCCAAGTAATAGTGCTTGAACTTATGTAGTGCATATACCATTACCATGCCTTCTCTCTGTAGTATTGTAGTTCTTCTCTAAGTCTGACAATTTCTTGCTTGCAAACGCTATGGGATGGTCTAACTCCCCTGCTCTAAGCTACTCCAGAATAGCTCCAAGTGTTATGGCCAATGCATCTACATGCACATGAAATGTATTTTCCAATATGGGAATACTAGTATAGGTGTTGTGACCATTTTCTCTTTTAAGGTGTTCAACCCTTGCTGGCAGTCCTATTTCCACTGAAATTTGATATCTTTCTTGAGAAGTTTATCCATCGACATAGTGATCTATGCATACCCTTTTATAAAAAAATTGTAATAACCTGTATTTCCCAATGTGGCTCTCAACTGTCACACTGAATTTGGTGGTGGAAAATTCACAATTACTGCAATACTTGCAGGATCCACTATTAGACCATGTTTTCATACTATATGACCCAATAAAATTCCAAAAGGTGTTACAAATATGAATTTATTAATGTTCAAAAATATCTGGCATTGCCTGCATCTTTCCAACATTAGCCTTAACACCTCTACATGGTCTTTTAACAGATTGTATATTGTCCAATCATCCAAGTACAATTATAAAACTGATGGATGAATTCTTTGAATGTAGCTATGACTACTCTTGATAATATTGTTGGTGCATTCTTCAGTCCAAAATGAATGACTATGTATTGATAGGATTCCCATTCGGTGGAAAAGTTAGTCCTATACCTGTCTTCGAGAGCTATTTTGATTTGGTGGTAGCCTAAGAATCCATCTGTGAATGAATATGCTTCCTGACCTCCCACATTCTCTAGGACTTCATCAGTAAAAGGGGTAGGAAAAGGGTCATGTAGGCAAGCATCATTTATCTTTCTTAGGTCGCCACATATCCTTATGCCTCCTTGCTTCTTCTCCTAAACTACCATAGGGATTATCCATTCTGATTCTTCAACTGGTTCTATGATTCTAGCTTCCAACATTCTGTCAATTTATGCTTTCACTTTTTGTTTATATATTGGATTCAGTCTATACAGTTGTTGTCTGATAGATCTAGCCTCAGGTTTGAGAGGTATATTCATATCTCCTATCTCTCCTGATATGCCTTTCATCTATGTAAAATTGGTTGGGAACAGGTCGTTGTACTCATGTAGTAACTATGTTATCCTCTCTATTGTTTGTTCATCCCAATAGTCTCTAATGCTGGTCATTTTGGGATTATCAGTTATCCCAATGTTAACTTTCTTCACCCTAATTGGCGCAACAAAAACTTTTTATTCTGGAGATGGACCTTATGCTTCTCTTTCACCTTCAACTTTTGCAATATGGATGTTGCGTGGGTCATCTTCATCTGGTGCTTCTTCTTCCACATGATAGCATGACAATAGTTCCTTAATTGTTTGTTTGTCTGCTATTGATACTCTGTTATAATCTCAACCTCTGGTTCATTAAAAAATAAATCTCCTCTTATTCGTTTGAGTGTTAAATCCATGTTGGGGTTCTCATGTTCAAATGAGAAAGTGAATGTAAAATTTTGTTGTAATGTTGTCCATTCTGCAGTGCCTCTACGCAGTTCTTGGTATACATACCATTTTGCTAGAATTCATTCCAATGTGTGGATGAAGTGATGAGGCCATTACTCTGGTGGTGTCATCCTCCATAGTGTTCTGCATTTCTCCAAGTGTTTGTCTAGTGTCCCATGTACATCATATCTTTGCATCTCATTGCTTGTTGGCTCTGCGCCAAATCTAATGTGCAGTAATCGCTTGCATTGGGTACCAGTATTTAAATTTTTCATTGTGCACACCCCACCATCTTGTAGGTGTAGCCTTAAGTGTGATATCTAGGGCTAAGAGCCTCTGATTATATGATACTTCCTCCTCATATTTTTTCAAGAACTCTTCTAAGTCATTTATCCCATGAAAACTAGGAGGTTCGCTGATCTTTGTACCCACCCATCTTGCAGTGCGGTCTATTCTTGTGCACCTTCTTGTAGATACCTCATGTAGGCATTGTTTCCAATTCTCCAGTCCTGTATCTGAATTAGAATCACATGGGGTGATACTTCTCCTAATCAGTACCCCATATCCATTTGGATTAACGTAATCTTTTGTGCACGCGGTGGTTCTATATAGCTAGTTGATTTATTCTAAATCCAGACAGGTCAGTAACACAAATATTTCAGATTCGAATGGGTCCAAGGGTGAAATGACCTAGTATTCCCCTGACTCAAATGTCATCTTCCTTGTCTTCAAGTTGATTATGGCCTGGTTATCAAATTCCCAATCCATCCCAAGAAATTTTGGATATGGTGTTGTACCATCTACTATTTATATCACTTCAAAGTCTGCCTTAGTGCGCACTTCATCCAAATCTACTATCACTCCTTTCAGCCTCCCAATTGGTAGAACTTTGTGTTGGTTTTCTAGCTTCAATTGGACAAGTGAATAGCCTAGCTTCAATTGGACAGGATAGCCTAGTGTGGACATTTACTTTAGATCCTAGGTCTAATATAACATCTCCCATGTTGAAATCTCTGATATTGACATTCAATATAAATTATTTGCTTGTCCTCCTTCTGGCATGGAGGTGATTGATTGTTCTATGTTCTAATTTCCCCTCAATCCATTGTTCTACAGTCTTTGTCATCATGACCCACTGACTTGCAAAAGTTGCAATATGAACTCTTGGGTACTGTATGATACTTTTGCATCATTGGAAAATGATATAGATCGTGTCCATGTGTTTTACATATCTCACACCATGGTCCTCCTGTCAGCAAAGGGTTTGGTAGCCCTTTTTCCATGTACTATGCGAATGTTGGGCACTCATTCGTGTGGTTTCCTTTTGTCCTTCATGTGGTACACCAAACAACTTCTCTTTTCTCTTTTCTCTTATTCTAGTTTAGTTTGAATGCGAGGTTATTTAGATCCTCCTTCAGGTCCTCTATTGTTGGATCTATCTTCTGATACTGGTTCTTTTCCAGTTGTAGGGATTCCTGTAGAGCCTCTTTCTGAGTTTGAAACTTCTACTACCTCAAAGGGTATTTCTGATATGGTAATAGTGAGTTCACAAAGAGATGTCGATGTTGCATGGAAATCATGACATATTTCAATCTACCCCTCAACTTTTTGAACCTCTTATCGATCTCCCAAATAGACTCACCTGGTTTCTATCTGATTTCAATCATCTCATTCAAGTATTGATCCTCTGATCTTGGTTTCTGAAATTCTTTTATCAGTAGCTTCTTGACATCTGCAATCATCCTTGTTGTTCCTAGTGGACTGTTTACAGCTAAGCTCATGTACCAATATAGTGCGCGGTCTCTTAGTGTGATAGCTAACTGCGCAAGTTTTTTATCCTCATCTGTGATCTACTTTTCTTCCTAGATATTCTCACAGATAAACAAGTGCTTTTCAGGATCCGTTGATGCCTCTCCCTTGAATTTTTGTAACCTAATGGTGGGATCATGTTCTGCCATTGAAAACTGCATTGGACTACTACCTTCGCATTGTGTATATCCTTGAATACTACTACTTGAACTGGCTCCTCCAGTTGTTTCTCCATGTGTCTATGTACTTCTTTTTGTGTTTCTTCCACTAAACTTTGGTTATCTAAACAATGGTTTTCTTTCTAGTGTATTAGTCATACATGGGTTCATGGGTTCTACACTGACACCGACATGGATAGGAGTTCTACCTTTTGTTCCTTCCCTTGGACCTCTTGTCTTTCTTTTATATGTTGCACACAGGATTTCCTCAATCTTCTCAATAGCTCAGAGATCCTCTACCTCTTCTTCATCACTTGCCAAGCCCTCTCTCTCTATTATGGCTCTCTTCTTATTGTTCATCTTATATTGGTAGGGTACTCCACTGCGTATTTTTCCAACTGTTTCCATGATCTTCTTGATCTGTCCTTCCTCAATCATGATTGGGTCCAAGGCCTCCTCCTTCTTTCCTTTATTCATCTCTTCCTCCATTTTTCCAACTCTTTTCAGTGCTCACCCCCTTCCCCCATGCATGTAGAGAAGTTTTACTTGTCTGACTCCATAGTCATTACACCTTTGTTATATAGTAGGATCTTTATGGAAGTATACAGCGACCTAATATACCTTCCTCATGGTCCTCTTAGGAAATCTTTCTCTGTTGCATTGTAAGACTTCACAATGTCTACTACAAATTCTGTGATAAATCCTGCAAAAATATTGTCTAACTAGAAATATACTGCGCACATGAATTTGTTATCAACTTGTTGTAACTGCGCAATCTCCACAGGATTCCACTCTAACTGTCTGATCTGATTTGTCACTTGGTTGTCTTTCAACCTCAATATCCACTCCTTCAATACATCTGGGAAGTCGCAGAAAAATACTTCATGCAAGTCGTTAAATACATACTTTTCCAACTATTTGCGCAGTGTTATTTTAGGGTTTTTGTTGTCTTTCTGTGTAAACTCCAACTCCTTTGTCTTCAAAAATATTTATATCTCTTCCTTCATTGGATTCAATGGTATGAAAATATCCTTCTATATTTTCATTATTATAATGCTTCCTCAACAGATCTAACATTCTTTTAACGGTTCTTCAATAGATCTCATTCACTCAATCCCATTATGTTCCATCCGGAAATAGAACCATTTTTTGGCTGGATCTTATCCTCTTTCTACTTCTTAGGTTGACCTAGGTTCAGATCTAAACAAGCTTCCAACAAATCCATCTAAAACTATATGCCCTAGTGGTAAACCAGAAGGCAACACAGCACACAGAGTGTACTATACAATCTCACCCAAAATAGTTCTATGGGTGGCTACAATGCTCAGGTGCTTGCAGCCTGGGAATGAGTGGGGATCTAAGATTATACTTCGTGATCTTCTTTCATTTACTATCTCATACATCTAGATTTAATATACTGTCATTCTTTGTCCATGCATGTAAATCAAAATATCTAACTACTTCATCAAGACATTTATCTAAGAGTTTACCATTGAAAAAAAGAGACAAGTAATAAACAGTTCACATAACACATGATCTACCATGGTTCACCCTCTCCTAGGCTACATCCACAAATATTTGTCTCTCAAGCTCTTTTATTATGTTTCTGCAATATATCATGTCACACGCACTACATTATTTGATCTTACAATCTCAACAGGCTTCTCTATCCCTGTGAGGCTGACTAGATCGCACCAAGCTCCTCAGACTGTGATCTAGCCCTCGAGACCGAGTTGCTTGACTCTCCTCTTAGCTCAAAAACTTATAAAAAGTGACAGTTCTTACAATATATGGTTTAGCTACGCAAAACTGTCTTTCTTTTCATGCTAGCCTCTGAACTCTCTCTCCTCCTCTCTCTCTATCCATCTCCTCTCCCGACCTAGACCTCCTAGGTACTTATTTATACTTATTCTTGCCTTATTAGCCATTACAATATCTTACCAAAACCCTAACCCTAATGTATTTAGGTTTCCTTGCATGTGCGCCTTGTATGCTTTCCTCGCATATGCTACTTTTCCTTCTAGCTCTCTTTCTCCCACTTCGTGCTTTTCTCTCCAAAAATAGCCTTTTCCCCAAAATGGACATGCGCCCAACATTGCCCAAAAATGGTTGCAAATAATTCTTATTGCTTGGGGGAGGGACTTTATTTATAGATTCAATCCTTTCTAGATCAACACTAATACCATCCTTAGAGATAACATGACCCAATAATTAACCTTTTTCAATACCAAAAATTGACTTCTTGGGGTTCAGGGTGATACCATACTTCCTACATTTCTCAAAAAAAATCCTAAGGTGTTGAATATGTGCATTCCTTTCCTTAGATACAACAGTTAAATCATCTTGGAATAGTTATATAATCTTCCCTATCAAAACCCTAAAATAAAAATCCATTGCTCTTTGAAAAGTGGAACCAACATTCATAAGGCCAAAGGGCTTCCTCAAATATTTTAAAGTTCCCCATAGGGTGTTAAAGGCAGTTTTGAGTTGATCTTTCTCTTTAACCAATACTTGGTTATATCCTAAAAAAACCATATAACATAGACATCATTTATGCACTAGTAACCCATTCTAATAAGTGTTCCATGTTTGGGAGAGGATAATTGTCTTTGAGATATAGTTGATTAAGGTTCTTGAAGTCAACACGTAATCTAATGTCTCTATTCTTATTTTGGACCACTATCAAGTTATCCAGAAAGAAATATTATCTAATAGGAAATGCAATATTTGTATAACCATTTTTTGGAGTTCTTTCTGGATCAAGGGGGGAACTTGGGGTTAATTTTTCATTGTTTCTACCTAAATGGTTGGCCCCTTCCTTAAGAGGAATGGCATGTTGGATAGTGTCTCCCTTGTAATCCTTTAAATCATCATATGAAAAAGCAAAAACATCTTTGTATTCTCGAATAAGGTTTATTATGCCTTTTCTTTCTGCAGGAGTGGTCCCTTTTCTTATCTTGATCATCCTAGGATTATTTTTTAAATTAAGATTGAATTCAACAACTTCATCATATTGATCAACAACAAGTTTTCCCTTATACATATCATGTCTAGAAAACATTATTTCTATAGGAACCACTCCCTTAAGAAGAGTGTCATTTGGCAAATATTCAACTTTTAAGTTCATGGATTTGGCTAATAAATTGATTTGTCTATCTGAAAATTCTTGCATGCTATTTAAGAAATGAATATTTTGAGCATCATCATTGAAATCTTGGGTGAAAATGGCACCTTGGTATTTTCATGAAGTTTTCCCTTGTTTTGATTTTAGAATAAATTTGGGTTATCTAAATGAAATCCCCCTTGCATGGAAAATGGAATTTCCAAAAATTGGCAATGAATGCTTTCATGTTGCTCAACATATCTTTTCATTTCTAGAATATGTTTTAGGGATTAATGTAATACATGAGGATATTTTGATTAGACTATTTTTCTCCTCTTTGGATGGGAGGCAAAGGGATTGGGTGATTCCTCCTACGACAATATTATCTTGTGTAGATTTTCTCAAAGTTTGTTTTTAATCATTGGGGTCCTCCTTTGGAAAGATATGAAGATGTTTTTGGAAACCTTTATGTAGCCTTACAAAATGAAGAATAAAATGATATTGTTGAAACAATTATATGGAGAGTCAATTACTTGAAAGGGATTAATTAAAACGCATAGAAACAGGTTAGAACGAATGATTATTAAACAAAACAAATTAATTTAAAAACCATAAACCTTCCATGATGCACTTAGAAACCAATACAACCTGAGTGTCTTCCTGTAAAAATAACGTGTCAGTACATCTTACTGTCAAGCACACCGCTAAAGGGTATAATTTTAAAAAAAAAAATTACCAAACCAGAAAAGTAAGTTTAAAAAAGAAGCGCATGCATTTATCATCAATGCGCTGAAATATACGTTGAAAAAATGAGCGGGAATTTTATATTTTCAAAATGTATGTATTTATAAATAAAAACACTAATCATTATTTCATTCTTTTGCCAAAATTTAGAGGGGATATTTCTGCACGAGAGATTTATGAGCAAAGTCCTTGGAGTAGGTAGATTTTTTTGAAGAGCCAATTTTACATACAAAATTGCAAAGGAGAAACTTTAGGTATGTGATTTTATTCTATTCATAATCTCAATATTTCCCCTTTTTCATTCAAACAAATTTCAATGCATTATCAAAAAAATAGAAGGGTTTCATAGTTACATTTGATATTGGAAGCCCTAGATTCCTTGTTGTTTCTCTTGGTTTTCCTCTCCATATTTCACAACTAGAATTTTGTTAAGAAATAGATTTGTATAGGGTTTATTTATTTGTATATGAGGCATTTGATATATGTTGCAATGGGATCACTCATTGCATTGGCTCCCAAACCCTTCCGCTATCATTTTTATTTTTAAAAAGTATTTCCACGATTTGTGGTGTGCAAAGTACATGTATAGCGCACCAATGCGCATGTTCCTGTCAACATTACCACAGAGTTTAAAATAGAAATAGCCTTATTTTTAATATCGAAAGCATCATATTTTAAATTTTTCACATATTCGGTGATACACAATAAACAGTAATAAGTCATGAGTGCTTCTATAATTTATAGAGCATCGGTGTGTTTACATATTATTGACGCATTGGTGTGTATACATATTATTAACACACTGGTGTGTACTATTTTTTTATTATACACACCAAAATCTTATTTTGTAAAAAAAATCATGATTTTTATATATGATGATTCTTGCCTTTTTTTTTATAGAAAATTGTCAATAGAAGTTCAAGGAAAACAACTTATTGTAGCGAGCACGATGGTATCTCATCCCAACAAGAGAATAAGGAAAGTTCTTTAAGTTTTGTTAAGGCATGTCATGGAAATTCCAAGGGACAAAAAAGGGAAAAACCAATACATGTTGGGGGAGATGTCCAAAAAAGTGTACAAGGAGAGGTAAAAGAAATGAACATAATTGCATCACGGAAGAAGCCATCCCAACAATTACAATGTGCATCAGAGTTATGTAATCATTAATTTATTCTTTTATGTACATTGAATTTAATTATCACATGAAATACTAATATTTAATTGTTTTGTTGTAGAAAAGAAAAAAATGAAACTCATTTAGTACATAAGACAAGACGACGAGGAATAAAAGGGTTGATCGCAGAGTTTGTGAGTACTTGATTTTTCAGTCTTACTTAAAATTTCATCTTTGTTATTATCTTTATATTTAAATAATTAATTTACACTCTTTCATGGATGTCTTCTAATAGGTGCTAACATACAAAGAATATTCGACCAAAGAATTGATAGACATTAGGTTAAGTATGGATTGGGAGTATATGTTGAAGTATCAAGGTTTAATTGAACAATTTGTAAGTAGTTATGTTTTTTAACTTCCCTTGTTTTATAATTAATGGAACAACAAGAAACCTGTGTATTAATTATATCGACTTTGCTTTGTCATGGTGTATTAAACATGCAGGAAAGAAAGTATGGAGTGCATCCAACATAATATATTTTGAGAGACAGCATGCAACATGGCTTCAAAAGAATGTGTATCATTTATGAAACATTTGTTGCTATGGTATGCTTTTTTATATCATTTATATTCCACTATATATATAAATGTAGATATAATTGTTACACTTTATTTCTATGTTTGTAGATGGAACATGAAGATGTGGAACATCAAAAACAAGTCGATCAAAAAAACAATATGTTAAATAACCAAAGTCCAAAATCACCTACAAGTGATGAAGAAATGAGACATGAACACAGCTCAAGCGATGACAACAATTCAAGCGATGTCGAATGACAATCAATATAATTGAATCTTACTGAAAGTTATATGTTTTGGAATATTTATCTGTGAAAATCAGGGATTTTGTTTAATGTACTCGACATATTGTCCCAATTGTTTTAGGACATGTTACCAATGAGTGTAAAAATTACATATTGGTTGCATTTTGATTATTGTGGACCTTTACATTGTCCCATTTTGTATGATGATGGGTCACTTATTCGTATATAATAAAATGGGTTTCTTGTTTTATTGCATTGTCAAATGTTGCATTGTTGATTAATTAATATATGGATTATTTACATTGTTACAAATAACAGAGGTGTAAT
>CBVK0100494716.1:0-10155 GCA_900067695.1 Picea abies | reverse complement strand
CTCGAAGGGTGGCTTCAGCCTATGGTTGGGTGACAATAGTGATATTGTCAATGGTAAAACAAGCACATCCATTATATTCTAATAGCCAATTTTAACTGTGTCCATTGGCATTTTAGAAATATTGGCAATAGGCTTTTTAAACCATTCTTCAATATAATCCCTTAATGGAGAAAAGATCACTTCTTGTTTCACTTTGATATTAAACAATTCACACTCAATTTCTCTATAGTCAATAGATAAATTTTGCAATGTATTTTCAATATCTTCATTTTTATTAGTATATTCAATAATCTCGTTGTCAATGTCATCATATGTGAACTCAACTATGATATCAAATTTTTTAGTTGATGCTTTCTTTAGGCCTTTGATTTTTTCTTCAAACTATGGTCGGGTCATGAGCATTGAACTTGATATTATTTTAGGGTCTGGAACTTCAATGGTGCTACTGATAATATCCAATCCAAAAATATTTGAATATGCTTCCGTCCTTTTTCATGACCCATCATTTAATTGACTCAATAATCCCCTTAATGTATTAACTCTTTCGATCTAACATGCCTTTAATTGCTTTACATGACTCTGAGAGGGAAAATATTCTTATTTTCTTCTTTGGTCTATCATCACTGAGACCTTTCCTATGAACATTGCAACTCCATCTGTGCAAAATCCTTCATCGTTATTTAAATATGCATTCAAATATTCTTTAGTTTTATGGATTCTGAGTACGAGAGAGGCATATATTTTTTCCAAGTCCCAAAATTCTAAAATTAATGACATTCTTTTCTTTATGTTTTCCTCAATGAAATGTCGAGTGGCAATAATCAAACTTGAAATTCCTTGAACTCTTGAACTTGACTCTGGAATTTATTGAAGACTTCTGGAAGGATGAATCATGGCAATTGGGGTGGCCAAAATAGGTGGAGGCATGAGGGTTTCTTCCAATTCCTTGACTCTTTCTTTTAGCAGCACATTTTATTCTTCCATGTTAGCTATTGAAAAATTCAATGTGTCCTCTATGACCTTGTGAATTGATGACAATTTTTATGGGAACATGTTTCGGGTAACAACGGTAAACCATGACTTTCCCCTGTTACTCTTTGAGGTCCTTTCAAAAACAATTTTCTTTGAATCCTTTTCAAGTGAGGTATTATGTACAAGAAAGGTTTCTTCATCAAAAAATACTTCATCCTAGACAACAATTGTAGAAACATGATGCATATTTCCCTGAGCATGTTCTTCTTCATCTAGGAAGCATATATTGATTATATCAACATCCAGGTCCATGTCATCCAACAATATATCATTTTCAAGTGTGTTTGGTTCTCCTCCCCCTTGCTATGAATTAGTTCTTTTCCTTTTAACTATTAGCTTGTAGGGGTTTTATAAGTTTCCCCGAGGAGGGTTTATTTCTTTGTCATCTCCTGAATTGTTACTCATGGTTTTTCTTTGCTAGGCCTCTCCAGGATGATGGTTTACCTTGGGTAAAGTGCTTACATAGGAAATGGCAGGTGATTGAACATTATTTTCACTGGAGGTTTTTCCTCTCTCTTTGTGATGTTTTGTCCTTCTTATAATGGTCTCTATATCACCAACATTTATATCAATCTATGGAACACGGGGGTCATGAATATCACCTTCTTCTTCTCCCAATATAAGTGCATTGATAAGTGTAGGGCTAAGCCCAACTGATATTATATGGTTATAGAAAAGGTGATCAGGGTCAAACCCTTTGATTTGTTCTGCAAATTTCATCTTACACTGGTCAAAATAGGAAGCATACTCATCAATCTTCGAAATTCCTCTCAAAATAATTTTGTCAACCTTCCATGGCAGAGGGATAGACTACTTTTTCCTTTTTTCATAAAAATTATGAAACCAGAATTTGTATTGTCTCACAAATTTTATGATAAAAAATTTGTCAGGAACATAATATAGAAGAAATGTAGGTTTTTCGTGAGAACAAAAAATCTTGATGATGCTATAATCATCCATTTTTTCGAGAAATCCCTCTCCATTCAAAAAAGCTGGTGATTCCAAAGAAATCCTGGAAGTATCTTCTCCAAAGAATAATTTCTTGAATTCAAACATGAAATTATTATATACCTCATAAAAATAATGGCCAAACTTTTGCCTCTATAATGATTGATACAACATAGTTACACGATCCACCTTTGAGTTTACCCTTTTTCAGATATTTAAACCTTTGAAAGCATGAAAATACGTGATAGAAAAAATCAAATAGGATGCCATATATAACTTATTTTCAGATTTGAAATTCATAAACTGTGTATTAACCTCATTTGATATATTCTTCACCCAGTCGAAGATTGCATTCTCATGGACCATGAAATGCAAGATGTATAATTCCAACCAAGGAATAGTTGTTGTAGAGTCTTGACCAACAACTCTAGTAAACAACCAAGATTTTTTTTTATAAGGGTTCTTCAAAAAACTCACCTGAATATTTGATATGTCTTCTCACATTGACGCAAGATCTTGTAGATATTCTTATAGGAGTTCAATTCCATTTTTTTTCTCTTTATGAATTTTTTTTCCTCTTCTCCTTTGTAAACATCTTCTTAAAACCGAGGACTCTAATGAAACAAGGGAGCCAATTTGCAATGAGAAGGTTCTTCTATTCTAGATGAATTTTTCAATGCACTAGGTAATGATATCTTTACATTCAAAAAATTCTGAAATGCAACTAGCAAGAGCTATTCCCGATGTCCACACCTTATTATTGTCGCTTTCCCACAATGTTGAATAGTATCGATAAGATCTGGACCAATGGAAATTTTGGTCTTCTCTAGCGAACAAGTTCAAATTATCCCCATAGAAATATTGTTTTCTCATGGCCATCTTTAGAAAGATGGAAAAATTCTTTGTGATATCATTTAGCACAGTGAAATGACCCTTAAGTTATATTTTCTTGGTGAAAGAATTAATTTGAAATAAATGTAAATCACCTCGATATAAACATCATTAATTAATGACCTTTTCATAAATGAACTTAGCATTTGATTCTATAAAAATAACATTTAATGTGACTCGAGAAATGTGAAAGAAGGGAGCATGTCATAGAGGGGAGTCAGAGTGGAAGTTTTCAAATGAAAATTCAAGTTTGTGAATCAGCGAGTCCAAGAGTCTGAGATGAGTGGAATGAATAAGTATTGAGATCTATCAGACTACTTGTGAGAGGTAGAAAAGTAATCAAGTGCAATTCCATGAGTCTGCAATTATGCAAGTTTGCGATAAGAAAAATAAACTAAGTGTTGAACCGAATGAAAAAGAAAAGGGAAATAAAAACAAGTCCGGGAATATGATGGAAATGGCTAAGTATGGTAGGAAAGATAAAACCAAGAGAGGGGTGAAGGAGGTGTGGGATACATGGACATGAAATTTAATGGTGAGGAAAAGTGATGAAAGGAAAAGAAAAAGAGGACATGAGTGAAAACATATGGAATTCAACAAGCCTTCACCCCATTCAAGATTTTTTGGAGGCCTCTGATAATCAAATTTTATTCCCCTTCTACCGACATGGCCAATAAACCATGATCCTTGGATAATTATATTCCTAGACGTAGACCTACCAATTCCGCTACGTCATTCGTTGAGATATCTAGGTTGGACACATAGACTAGGATTACTTCTCCATTGTGGTCCCTAAAGACTCCTCCCTCTCAAGTTGGAACGAGACTCCCCTTAGCCATACCATCGAAGTTTATTTTTATAAAACCAACCTGGGAGGAATCAAGTGGCCATGATTCTGATCTTTCCCCACTTGTGAAGCCAAAGAAGTTTGGTTAAGACCCTGTATTCCATTTTTTGAATATGGATACCTTAGAAAATTCCAGTTGTAGATATTGGGTTGACCATGGAGTAGCACCGATGGATTCTTTCACATTGATGTAGATGATTTCCCATATTTGGTTCCTAGTAAGGGCTCTATCTTTGAAAAATATTCAGTTCCTTTCTTTCCACATGTTCCACATGAGAAATCCTGCAAATATCTCTTAGGCTCTATTAATGATTGGGTTTTTGAATGGGTTAGCACTCCAAAATTCTATAGTTTCTATCAAAATGTGTTTTTTCAGGTCTGTTCTTCATAAATTAGTCTCTGCTTGATCCCAAAACTGCACCATAAATTTGTAGTTTCCCAGAAGGTGGTTGAGAGTATATTATATTTCTAGACATAGGGCACATATCAAAGGTCAGGTACAAATCATTTGTGTAGGAGATGATCCCAAGTTGAAATCTTTCTATTGGCTACCAACCATAGGAAAGTATAAATTTTAGACCAGTGGGAATTGGACCAAATTTCCCCCCATATAAGGCGGTTTTGGATGACCCATGGTTCCCTCAAAGATAAGTAGGCCTCTTTTCCTCTGAAGTCTCCATTTTCTCACTAGCCCCACCTAATGATGTCCTCTCCATCTATGACCTCGACCTGGCACTCATGCAATATTCTCGAAGCCATGTCTTTAATCTGCTCATTCCACTGAATTGGCCACTATTTTAAAAGCTTCCAAGTTCTTATGAAAGGGTCTCATTTTTCTTGGTTGGTTTTCCAATAATGGTGCAACTTCACCCAGCCGATGCGTTCCATGGTAAGGAGGAGGCCTTAATACTTGAAATCATCCCCTAATATTAGATGATATTCCCACATGTCATCCCAGAAGAGGATACACACCCATTATGAACTTCCCATAAGAACTAAGATTGAACGAAATCATAGTTTCAGCATCCATTATTCCAAATCACAGAACCATGTCTGTTTCCGTCATCTTTAATTAATCTCTAAAGCAGGATTCTATGAATGTACTTATTTCTCCAAGGCCTAGCCCATAGGTTTGAAGGATACTTGATACATCTCCACCAAAGTTTCACTGCCAAGGTAGTGTTGGAAACCTAGGGGTCCCTAATGCCCAATCCTCCACGGGATTTTGGTTTACAAAGAGTCTCCCATGCCACCAAAGGCCATTTATTTTATTTTGAATGGCCACCCCACATGAATGTTTACTAATGGGTATGAATTGTTTTTACAAACTTCATCGAAGAAACTAGAACCGAGAAGAGGTATAGGGGAAGGGCCAAGAGAATAAAATTCATCAATAAGATACGACCTGGCAAGGAAAAAGAGCGATGAGTCCAACTACTAAGTTTGGCTTCTAGTATGGCCATAATAACCTCCCAGGAAGGGTCATGAAGAGATTTTGAAATAATGGGAGCTCCTAAATATTTAGTTTGCAGGGAAGAGGGTTGGAAACCAATCAAGGTGGCCAAATGTCATTTAATAGTGGGTGGAGTATTGAAGAAAAAACTTGGGATTTCTCCTAGTTAATGATCGTGCCAGAAGAAAGATTAAAGAGGTCCAATTTTTTTTTAAAGCATCCACTTATTTACCGTACGAGTTCCCATTAGAATATTGTCATCCACAAAATGAAGATGAGACAAAGCCTCTACACCCTGAAGGAGGTTTAAACCCTTGATATCACCTTTTCTTTTAGCACGAGAAAGGATGTGTCGCAAACCTTCCACCAGGATTATGTATAGGAAAGGAGACATCAGGTCTCCCTGCTTAAGACCTCTTGAAACATTGAAGGTCTTGGAGGGAGATCCATTCACCAGGATAGATAAGAAGGTTGTAGAGACCAAATTCATAACCCAAGCCACCCAGTCTTCCCCAAAGAAAAAAGATAAAATCATCTTATGAAGGAAGTCTTGGTTCATCCGATCATAGGCTTTATACATATCCAATTTCATCATCATTCCCATTTTTTTTGACACCTTGAAGTAATGAATAGCTTCGTGGGATACTATAATACCATATAGGATCTGTCTGCCCTCTACAAAGCCTCCCTTCTCTTGAGAAATGATGAGAGAGAGGATAGGTTTAATCCTAGAGGATATCAGTTTGAAAATGATTTTATAAATGACATTGCATAAGGAAATGGGACTAAACTTATATGTACAACATTCTCCTTTCATCTTCAGGATTAAAGTGATTAAAGTGGCGTTGAAATCTTGCGGAATAGTTTAGATTTGTGTGATTCTTCCATGACTTCCCAAAAATCGTTACCAAGAGCTAGCCAACCTACCTAGAAAAATTCATGGGTGAAGCTCTTTTAACAATTTATTCAACTTCTTCTAAGGAGTATGGTCTCATCAATATTTGGGATTGTTTTGGGGGAACCAACCTGGGGATCGCTTCAGTTATTTTGGTGATAGATTCATGTATGTTTATCTCAGGTTCTTAGAGAAGGTCTTGGTAATAGTTTAGGAGTTCCTTCTAAATATCCTCCTTTCTCACTTCACTGTTGTCATCCTATTCTTTGATAGACACAATTCTATTTATGTTCCTTCTTTGGGTTTAGGAGTTATGGAAGAAGCGAGTGTTCTTGTCCCCTTCTCTTAACCAGTGGATCCTAGACTTTTGTCTTCATAGAATATATTCTTGGCCCTCTCTTCTAATAATATCTTCCCTGATTTTAAATTCCCTCACAATGAGGTCTGAGGAGAGGAATCCATGGATTCCTTTATGTTGTATCTGCTCCATTTCATGTTCAATTTTCTTCTTCTCCTAAAAAATGTTATCGGATACCTATTTATTCCACTTCCCGTGGCACACACATAAATTCTTTAGTCTCTGTTGAAATTGGAAAATTTTCATTCCATGGAGGTTTTTCAGGTCTCCCCACTAGAGGGCCAAGTTTGTAAGGAATTATAGGTGGTCAAGCCAAAAAAATTTGCATAAGGAATTATAGGTGGTCAAGCCAAAAAAATTTGCATCGAAAAGGAGAGGGTCCTTTCTTCCATACTTGGGGCCACTCCAATGCTATGGTTCAATTATCTGAGCCTTGGAAGGGGAGAATGCCAACGGAGAGGCCCTACTTAGTTTGAAAGAATTTTTCAAAGAGTAGAAACCTATATAGACAAACTGCAATCCAATTCTCTTTCCCCCTCTTATTTTTCCAGGTAAAGTGACCATTTCTAGTTGGGACATTGACTAGTTAGATCCTTTCTATGAGTTCCCCAAAATATTTTCTCTCTTGGTCGATCATGTGAAGACCTCCCTTATTCTCTAAGGGGGTCATGATCATATTGAAATACCCTCCTAGGATCCACACTTGGTGTTTCAGTGAGGATCCTAAAATGTTGATTTCCTCCAAGAAGGCTCTCTTTGTTTCAGTGAGGATCCTAAAATGTTGATTTCCTCCAAGAAGGCTCTCTTTAGGTTAGGTGAATTTGGGCCATAGGAATTTGTGATGTATCCCTCTTCCTTTGATCCTTTGATTTTTAATTTTAGTGTGAGAAGACTAAGTCTAATAGAGAAGTCCTCCATATGTAAGGTATCTGGGTCCCAGAGGATAGTCACTCCTCCAGATGCTTCTTCAACTATTATCCATATAGCTTCACAGTCATGCCAGATTCTTTGAGTTATTCTTATAATGTTTCCTTTGTCACATTTAGTTTCTTGAAGAAGGGAAATGTCATCCTTCATCATGGAGATTATTTTCTTCATCATCCATTGTTTATAAGGGTGGTTCATACCTATTATATTCCAATATGTGATCTTCATTATCAACATTTAGGTTGAGTTGGCAAATAGTTATCTGGGAGGCATACCACTTGTCCTGAGTCGACCATAAGTGCTCCTGTTTCTCCTAACTTTTGGAGGTAAGGTTTCCTCTCTCTCCTTTTCCATTGTTGTGAGATTTTCTTGTGAGATTTGAGGGGGTTAGTCTTGATTCCCATGATTCCTGATGCTGAGGATCCTAGTCCGAAATTGGCTCCTGCCCCCTTTCCTTTCTCTATGTATTTTTGTAACATCCTTAAATGAACTATGATAAGGTTGTTGATTGTCCTTGCTCCATGAATCTTCCTCAGGGTCAATATATCTATTTAAATATCCTCTAGCTCCATCTCCTAGGTCATTTCCATTTCCGATTCCTCTTCCATATATGTAGCTGAGTTTTGGTTTTCCTTCATCACTACTTCTTTCCCCTGTGTTCCTTTTTCTTCTTGCTCCTTCTCTATTTTACATCGCTTTGGCATGTCTGCCTCTATTTCTAAATATTTCTTGATCTCTGCCTTCCTCTCCTTTGACTTTTCTTCCTCTCTAATTTCACTGGGCTCTCCTTCCATAATATTGAAGTTGTTGCTAGTGCTCTTGTCTTGTGTAACCGTTGGTTGCTTAGGCTGGCATCACCCTTCCTTCCTTTTACTTGGGATGTTGGTAAAAATATTTTGATTTGTTTCTTCCTTGCATGTATTCCCTTGAGGGGAAGCATTTAGGGGACAAACCCTAAAGAGATGGCCATGGACGTGAAATTTCCTACAATGGAAAGCAATGTTCTCATAGTCAAGAGGTTGGGTCCATTCTTCATCACAAAAGAGCACTTATCTTTTATAAAAGAAGACACCAATTGGCTACAGACCAAAGAAATTACACCCAAACATAGACATTTTTGTTCTAAGTCTCAACAACAATGTCACCCCTGAGCCGGGGCTATGAATCCACAAGGACAATTCTAGAGTGTGCTTCCCAAACCAATCAACACTTAAGCTCTCACAAGATTCTCTAGCACTCACAACAATACAAGTACCCATCTCTCTTATACATAGTTTGAACCACCCAAGAGAATAGACCTCCACCCTTCTCTTCCACACAGTCCCTCAGACAATCCCTCTCCTTCCTAGGCTCCAGTGCAACTGGTCCAGAATATCCATGTTGGGACACTCAGGACTCGCAGTTGTGATCAAAGTTGATCATAGGCCAAGCATATCTGACATGCAGGCCTCAAATCATGGTTGGACTACACCAACAATCTCTACAACCAACAAAACCATTGATTCTCTTCAACAACTCATCTTCCTTTCCCAAGCCAAGACACCAAAATGAGGAAAGATGAGTGAGTGAAGGAATGGATGGAGTGAAAAATCCACGAGAGAGAATGAACAATGAACAAAATGGGTGAATGAATGCGTGAGGTGACCAACAACACCACCAGAATGGGGAAAGGAATGAGAGTATTTTCCAATGGGAGAACAAACCCCTTCCACAGACTAGGGGTAGGTTTTTGTAATCTGTGGGGATCAAGAACCTCATGGCCTTCCCCCCAAGAACTCATGTAACGAATTTCCCTCTCATTACAAAAAATGGGTAATATAAAATAAATAAACACTTATCCCCTCAATCCCCCTCTCTTGTGGAATCATATCCCCCTATAACTTTAGTCCTTGTCCATCTAGCAGCCAACAATGTATTTATTATTAATAATGATCAAAACATTACATTTCTTAGGCACTCTAGCCTTTTAATAATTGTTTGGGATCTCTAGCCTCTCAACAATGTAACAATACATATTTAATATGGGGGCTCAAAACCCAGGGTGTTACTTCCCCTCCCCCTTATTTTGGCACTGTCCTCAGTGCATATACAAAACAAAGATCAAAATATCAAAATTTGTTCAAAAAGATGTGGGTACTCTGCCCCCATGGCATCTTCATGATCCTAGGTAACATCTTCAGTACCGTAGTAGGTCCACTGAACTTTTACCAGCTCTATAATTCAATTCCGAAGCATTTTGACCTTTCTGTCCATTATTCACATTGGCTAGACCTGAAAGTCTCCCTCTGTCTCTACCTAAATCATATGCCAATCAACAATATGATTAGGATCATGTACAAATTTCTTTAGAAAAGAGACATGAAATGCATTATGCACTTTCATGGAAACAGGCAATGCAAGCATGTATGCAGCTGGCCCTATTCTGTCTAATATCTCAAATGGAGCACAGTATCTGGCTGCCATCTTTGTACAACTTCCCAACTTCAATGAGCTCTTCTTGGGTTTTACTTTCAACAACACATGCTCTCCTACTTTAAATTCTCTTGCTGTGGTATTCGTATTGGCATAAACCTTCTGTCTATCTTGAGATGCCTTTAAATTGTGCTTAATCTTAACCATCTGGTCTTCCATTTCCTTGAGCGACTATGGCCCAAGTACCACTGTATCTGTTGGGTTGTCCGAACTTACTAGAGTACTTCACTTTCTACCATACAAGGCTTCACATGGGCTCATCTTCAATGAATCTTGATGCCCATTATTATAGGAAAACTCAACCAAGTGCAAGTAATCTTCCCACTTAAATG
>CBVK0100494681.1:0-21190 GCA_900067695.1 Picea abies | reverse complement strand
GCCTGTGCCCATAGGTCTTGGTTTGCCACTAGGGGGATTGCTGAAAAGCCATCGCTCGCTCCCATCATAGCACCACTGTTTCATCTTATCACCTGCTCATCTATCCCATTCCCCTTGTCCGGGCATTGGGTTGACCTATTTGTATGATTGCACCTTATCTCGTGGGAAGAAGGGGCTAAAGGCCCAGAAGGTAAAAGCAGCTGGTAAAAACCAAAAGCCTAGAAATGAAACCTCGTGATGCTTCGCCCAGGGATCCCCGAGAAGGCAATAAAAGGCCTCTCAGCAAGAAACAAGAGGGACCCGAAAAATAACAAACAAGACCTAGTCAGAGGATAGGGGGTATCATCACAAGCCAGCCTATTAGGTTCATGGGTACCTAACAGTATGACATTGCCACCATCTGGTTACCACACCAGGGCAGTGACCTTTGGTTGCATGGCCAAGGGAAAGGGGGTCTCATCACGAGCCAGCCTTCTCATCTCCGTGAAAGTACTTGTGGGTAACACTGTCAGCTCTGGTCACCATGCCAAGGCAGTGTCCTCTGGTTAGCCCTTGAATAAAAAGAAAAATAAGAAGAAAAAGCAAATAAAAGAATAAAGACAAGAACGGGCTAGGAAAAAATGCATCCATGACAGGTACAACTCGCCTTCTACAAAGGCACCCACAGATAACATTATGCATCCTTGGCCCTCGCTGCACCCGTATGGACATCCCCTAGCCACATCACCTCACTTACATGGCTTGGATGAAATCTTCCTGGGAACTTTCGTTTTCTTGTGGACACTAGCCCGATAGGACGTCTTGTCTTTTTCTCCAATCTTGTATTGCAGGTTTTTGTAATGTCTTTGAGCTATTCACTGACGTATTAGGGTTTTTATGCATATGTTTAATAATATTGATGATGAGATGTGATTAACATTGCTAAGATCCCGGTGATTGATGAGCCCATGGAGGGCATAGCTTTTGATGTGCAAGACCATGCCCGACGGACAGGTACCATTTGGACCGGTACACATGGGGAGATGACCAGTTCGGACCTCCATGGGGCTTAAGAGCCCACCAAATGGATGTTGAGACCCCATTAGGGGGTAGAGACAGGATGGAGATGGATCAAGGCTTTTGCACCAGAGAGGAAGAGGATGTTCCATCAGAGGCACTCCACCAGGACTAGACCTAGGGGGAATTACCCCTTTTCAGTGGAATGCCAGCCTTGGAAGGCTTGGGACGTCTCCATCTTCACCATGACGTCATCCAACTTCATGGATGCTTTTAGAGGCAGACTGGGCAATAGTGGCACGTGTGGCATGTTGGACAGGCCCCTGGGGGCCTAACTTTTTCTTCCTTGGTGTCTCATTTGCCCTATAAAGGGCTAGCGCCTCCCTTGAAGGGGTTTTTACTCTCATTTTTATTTGATTAGGGCCTTTTATTTAGCATTTAATGTAAAACAGTATGATTTTGACATTATGGCCTTGTCGACCTTTTTTATGACCTAAAAGGTAAAATTAGGTCATTGATACACTATATATTGAGGGTTTTGACTCTCATTTTGATCATCAATTATCACTCACTCATAGTGAGGTCTGATTTTTGGTGCCCTATTGGGGTTTTTGGCTGAACTAGTGATGCGCACTTGTTGAAGGAAGAGATTTTTTGGCATTTATGGTGTTTCTCTTGAAGGAAGGTGTTACAACTAGGGTTTGCATGGCTATTTCTTCATGAATTGTAAGTGTTTTTTCTGCAAAACTTCTTATTGAATGGTTGTAGTTTAAATTTCTTGCATATTGCTTATAAATTTGTTGAATCAAAACCCTAGGTGACAAGCACACAAGTAGGTCCTTGTCTCATGTCCCCTGATAGAGAAACCTTTAGCCATTGAAAGAGAGGAAGAGAGCCTAGCCGTAGCTACACTCCTTGTTTCTCTTTCCCCTGTGCTAGCCCTACCTTGTGAAGTCCAAGAGAAGGAAGATGTCCTAGGCCTAGGTTATCTACACCTAGGGCCGTTTTTCTTTAGGGTTTGAAGAAAGAGCCTTGTCGCAGCAACACTCTCCCTCTTTAAGCCTTCTCGTCTTGACTTTGTGCCTCATCTAAGCTAGCCGTTTGTCGGGAAGGAGGAGAGAGCACGAGGCCTTGCTTTTGCAACACCGAAGTGAGCCTCTCTCCCCTAGGGTTCTGTCTTTGAGGCCCTTCTTTAGCAGCACCTTGAAACTTTTCCCACTGGTCCTTTTAAATCTTGTCTCCTTCAACCTGTGCGTCCTTCACTTTTTGACTCCATTTAACCCTAAGGCATTGTTCTCCAAACCTTGAATGTTGAAATAGAATTGGATCTAAATACTCTCAAACCTTTTGAAATTGAAACCCTAACTACACTAACCCTAGCCTAGACTAACCTACTAACCCTAAGTTGTTGACGTCATCATTGAATATTTCATCTTTATTTGCAGCAACGTTTTGTCTTTTGAGTAATTGAATGATAATTGAACGCATTAATTGATTTAAGAAGTTGTTTGTTGTATTGAATGCTGTATCATTCTAGTATTTATTGATGAAGTGACATTACTGCCAGTACTATTTTGTAAACATTGACTTCGTCGACATTTACTTTTAATTGCTCATATTGAATATCAGATAGTATTTAATATATATGAAGTACTGACCAGATTTGCACGTATCAGTTTCCTTGTTGTATTGTCTCAAGCAGGTGCTTTTTTTTCCTTTGGTTATACTTTATTATTGGTTGTTTAGCCGGGACTATCTGATTGGCGATGATCTGTGAAAGGGGGAACTTGTTCTTGGCCTATTATCCTTTGCCCTTTCAAAACCCCAGGTCACCGGGGACGTCTCCCCTGGACCTAGCCTCCCTAAATAGAAAGAGCCTTCCCATCGTGGTGACATTGGGTGGGATAGGTTCTTGTTATGCCAATTTGGCCCTCTACCTTATAGCCTTTTATCCTAGCTACAAACTGTGCGATAACAGTTGGTAAGGCAGACAAAGTACAAATTGGTCTCGATCCATGGGTTGGCAATAAAGGAATGCACAGATTACTGTTATGAACATAAAAATACATATAAATAGGTAATAATTAATAATATAAATAATTAATTATGAAGAGACACGACATATGAAAGGTCATGTCTCTTATGAAAGGGCACCCTTGTGTGGGTATATATATAGAATCCCTCATCCTCATTGTAATATCATCAGATCCATTTGTATACATTATTATTTAATATATTTACTATCCTTAATGGATTATTGCGTACTGTCCTATTTATATTGGATATTTACATAGTGAACAGACTTGGGTCACCACAGTGGTATCAGAGCCTCATTTACGATCTTGGCCCTTGGCCACTAGACTTTTAAGTCAAATTTTGTTGCCATTGGCAACAAAAGCATTGCCCTTTGGCCAAACTGAAATTAGGTGGGTTTTTGACCATTCATGAAAAAAGTGATTTCCACTGCAAGGAAGAAAAAAAAAAGTAAAAAATTGAAAGTCCAGAAGAAAAACATCAGTTTGCTTCACATTCAAAAGAACACCAAAAGAAAAAAAAATCAAAATTTTTCGTCGATAAAAAAAAAAAAACAAATTGAAAGTCCAGAATTTTCGTTGAAAGAAAACACTGCTACAAAATTCTGTTGAAGAGAAAATCATAGTTCCTCTAATATCGAAGAAACCAGATATCAAAATCAGTTAAGGAATTAAAAAAAAAAAAAACAGCAGTTTAGTACAACCTACAACTACAGCTGCGACCGTACCAACTATATGGACAACCATTGTATAAATCGTAAGTCAGACGTCGTACAATTCGTAAGTCAGACACCGTACATATTCATTTAATACATTGTACAATTCAATTAAGTGTTGAATGGGACGAAATCACTATGCAATCGATTAATTGTCGACCGTACAGTTCTTTTGATTCATATAGAACACTATCTGTACCAAATTGCCTTCGTACAATAGCATAATTTTAAAATCTGTACTAGTCGTAATACTCGGTCGTACACATTCTTCTCAATTATCAATTTCGCAAATATTTCATACCATACGTACTATTCAATCCATGTATGCATTGATTAAAACATTAAATGTGTTATAACCATTCGTATGGACACATATTTTCAAGGAGCAAACTCAGTTTTAAGGATAAGCAATTCAGGTCGATGTTAATTTCAAAGTGACAAACAAATTATAAGTCGCGACCTTAGAGAATTATTAAAAAGGTTATCAAGGAGTCATAAATATTGAGAAATATTATTTAAAAGCTGTATTAAAAAATTGTGAAGTTCATATATCTAACTTTATAAACTAGACGTCCCACGTTGAAGTTAATTAAAAGTTGAGTTCAAAAGTTGAGTTCCTATTCAAGGTTATAAAAAGGGGGCACTGATTCGAAGTATTAAAGAAGTTATTTAAAGTGTATTTAATACGATTTCTAAGTTGAGGTATTAACAAGTCGAAAAGTGAATAAGAAGGTGAATATATTATTATATTATAAAATTTCAAATATTAAAAGGTATTGGAATTACTTTTTCATTTTATATCAAGGAAAAGGGAAATAAAAATAGTTATATGAGTCATATAAAAATAGAATAAAAATAGAAAATATCATTAAGGAGAACAAAAAGGAAAGTGAAATTATTAAAAGAGTTATAAAAGGTCCAAAGAAAAAAGACTCTCAAAGGACAAGGTATTGTTAAATTCAAATAGTCATTTGGGGGAATCAAAGATAAATAAGGGAATTATACAAGGTGAAAAGCAAGGAAGGTGAAATAAGCATTATATAAGTTTCATAATAAAGGTATCATTTATCGTAAAATTAATTATCATAACTTATCGACGAAAGAAAAATGGATCCTAATAACAAGGGAAAAGGAAGATTTTTTTATAAAGATTGTCCAATCGTATGTTATGGTTTTTCTACATTAAAGGGGAGTATTCAAGGAAGAGAAGTTACCATCCTTATCAACTTAGACTATAATGAAAATTACATTAATATTGACTTGGAAAATCAATTATTAATTCCAAAGCAAAATATAAGTGAAAAGAAGGATGTTTTTCAAATTAAGGAGTTACAACTTACAAGTGATAATTGATGAATATCAATATATATCTCAATTCTATGTTGCAACTATGTATCAAGAAGAAGTTGACATCGTCATCAGGTTACCCTGGTTTAAAAGACTACGTACCTTCATATTAAACATGGAGAAAAAGTTTGTGACATTCCCCTATAAGGAGAAGATGATAACATTACAAGACACTACCTCGAAGCCAGATTTCGTAAAACCAGAAGACTTTAACAATATCTCAGAAATAATACATCAAGAAAATAAAAAAGCAATGCAAAAGATGCAAAAAGAATTTGACGAAGTTATTGCGGAAAAAACGAAGAAATTTCTCGCTTAAAATTTAGTCGCAGATAAGAGGAATGAATGGTTTCAATGATTACATCTAGTTGAATGGTGGTACAACTCCACTTATCATACATCCACCACAATGACACCATTTAAATATTTAAACGATTATGACCCTCCTTGGCTAGAGGACTTCATACAAGCAAACATTAAGGTTCCAACAGTGAGAGATCATTTAGAAGAATCTCAAAAGAATGGGAACACGCTTAAGAAGAAACTTGCCAATGCCCAAAACCAAATTAATCAACATGTTTACTAGCACAGGTTGGAGTATGAGTTCAAGGAAGGAGATTGGGTGTTTGTGTGCTTGCAACCTTATAGGCAACTATCACTCAAAGAAAAAGGAAATAGAAGATGGAAACCAAGTTTTATGGGCTCTATAGGTCAAGAGAAAAATTAGTTACATCGCTTTTGCCTTCGAATTACCTACTACGTGTTGTATCCATAATGTATTCCATATCTCATGCTTAAAGACAAAAGTAGGGAGTCATGATTAGCCACGAACAAAACTACACATGCTCGATGAAGAGGGAAACCTTAATCTAAAACTAGAAGGTATATCGACAACTCGAAGAAAGCCCTTACGATCTACAACAATGACAGAATACCTCATCAAATGGAAGAGTATACTAGATGAAGAAGCTTCTTCAAAGAGAAAGGCTTATATATATATATATAACAAAAATCAACCATACATCACCTTGTTGACGTCACAATGGACTCTACATTAATATCGTTATTGCTCTTACAGCAATAATGTGGCTCTTCCAATACTCACAAGAGGGCCCACAAATAGACATTAAAATGCCAAAATATTCCAGAAAGTTTTTGATCCTTTCTTATGTCGTGTCTCTTCATCATTTTGATCCAACCTTGGCTCCTTGTTTTGTATTTTGCAACCCCTTTTCCTCAATGTTGAATTTCTAACATATACATGTGAATAATGCAACTTTGGTCTCTTGATACCTACATCAATCAATATCTAAGAGTAAAAAATCACATTAATATTAGCCTTCCTTGCACTTTTGCATAATATTTATGCATATCTTGACAATTTGTCTTGAAGTTTTTTGTGTTTAGATGATGTGTGTTGATATATCTCTCAAAGCATTGCTTCATTCATGTTCTTAGTGGGTAAATTCTACATGTATGGCCATCCAATTCAAGTAAGAATAGTTTTTTAGTTCACATCTATCAATTATTTTCTCGAATTTGCAATTTTCTTTTCATGGCAGGCGATGGGGGTGAATGCCTCTTATATTACATTATTGGTTGTCCCTTGAAATGCAATTGTTAGGCCACTTCATTGGAAGGGAGTCATCTTGAGAGACACGTGGATGATCATAAAGAATGGTAGTGAAATTTGGAACATCATAAGGTTGATAAGGATCTTGGTCATATAGAAAAGGAGATGTCAAGGACATTTAATGGGTATTTGTTTCCTTTTTTACTCCAGGTAGACTAGAGAGTTTAAGGCAGATCAGTCGCTTAGGTTTAAGAAAGCTTTGGATTTTTTTTGCGAAGTTGTAGAATCTCTGGACATTGGGGCTAAGGAAGATATGTTGTCACTCCTTGTTTAAGTAGAGAGGGGTAGCTTGTCAATTTTCATCCTAGCTCATTAATATGCATACTTTAATGTGTGCACTTTTGTACTTGTCATGTAAATTGGTTACTAACACATCATAGTACTCACTTTCATAAATTTTCCCTTAAACAACTCTTGTTTGTAAAAGATAACAATGTTTTTTCCAAGATCTTCTCTTATTTTTGGCAAGGTCGTTTGTTTGTCTTCGAAAGTGAGGATTTATATGTTAATAAGGTAAAAAATAATAATAATTGAAAAGGATGGAGGGGGATTGGGGGGATGGGGTGTCACAGGAGAATGTGTAAAATTCCCCACTCTATAGCCTAATATATATTAGTGTTTTAAAACACCATGGACCAACAAAAATAGCTTGGTCAATATTTCTAGCCGTTATCAAACTATAGAGCAACATATTGAAAACAATTATTTTTCACCACCTCTTAACTAATCTACCCCGGGTTCCACTATGAAGATCTCTAAAACCTAACTTCAAAAGATGTATGGTATTAAAGATAGAAAAACAAATCTACACATAAAAGAGAAACGGTTTCCATCATGAGCACAAGGGTGACAGAGTTGAGTCAGACGATTAAGTGGACTCACTTTCCTCCCCTTTGGTTTTGCTATGTTTTTCTTTCAAGTGACTAACTAGCCATGTAGCAACTCATCTTACCTTCTTTAATAACTTTTAGAGTTGGTATTCCATGGCAACGGTTTTCAGTTGTAGGAGCTTTAAGTTTTCCCCCATCTTGTTTTTTGTTCCCTTTTTCACTCCTTATCTTCCTTGACCACTCAATGATGTTGTAATGGAGACCCTCAAAGCGACACACCATGTCAAAACCTTGGACAAGTTGGTTTATCTGGTTGGCCACCTTGTAGATGCATCACCCTCATAATTAATTGCTCTTGATACAAAGAGTGTTAAAGCCTTTAAGAATTGTTATTATTTACAGAAACATGATCATCTTGGAAAGAAGCCATGTGAGTTAATATAGGTTTTGGAAAGGCACTTAAATAACATCAACTCCAAAATTTAGTCAACCCATGTTAAATGCAACCCTTTGCTGAATGCTCTTTCAATGTGATTAGGATGATTATGCGTTACATGTTTTCCTATCCACCAAATCCATGACTTCCTTGTTACCTGGTGAGCTTACGTATGTCAATTTTCACATACAAGCTTATGTGACTAATTTTCATATCTGAAAATTACTTCCTCGTGACGAAACAATATGCCCTAGTTGTTATCACCGAACAATTTTACACTGAAAATTATTGACTAAAATATATGCAGCAAAAACAACAAGATCAAAGATGAATCATCAACACACATGAGACACAAACTTTTTGTTCTATAACTTTTGTCAATTTCAAAAATTCTGAGGGAAAAACCAACCCTCCTAGCAAATAAAATTTCACCAAAATCTAAGGACAGCCTTGTCCTCCAATAACAAGAAAAATAGAGACACCAAACCTCAACAAATCCCTCAAAATTTCCTCTTCCCACAAATCTGTTGCGGTCCACTTGTAAGGCCTACTAACATAAGTCATACGACTATTGACGTCAGCTTGTACGGACCTGCTCCTGCCCAGAAACCCTGAGCGCATGTGCACGATTGTCCCTACTAGAAATCACGTACGTACGCGACTGTTCCCATTACAACCCACGTACATATGTGATTGTTCCCACTGCAACCCGCGTACATGTACAGAAAACTATACAGACACTTTTGTACGATCTGCACCACTCGTGCGACTTCTTTCCTTCTATCGTTATCCTCCGTACATGCGGCCTTCCTCACCTCAACATTTGATTTCCCTTCCAAGAACAAAAAATAGAAGATCCATAACCCTAGGCCAGATTTTCCATAGTTACAGAAATTCCCTTGCTGAAATCACCAAGCTCCTTGGCACAAGTGCAGACTCACTTATGCCAACTCCATCATGTCACAGCCAACAATGAAATGTCACAATGACCTCTCTCCTTTATATACAAGTCTTAGGGTTCATCATAGAAGCCCCTCCACAAGTCAACATCAAATTAGACTTACATGTGGGTGTGAAGCCCCATCACAAACCCACAAAGCCCATCACCAAACCCCCAAGCCCCCAACTCTAGATACAAGGGGGTTTTCATTGAACTGAACGTGTATTGTGGCGCCCACGACGATCCCACATGCCCAACACCTAGGGTCATGTGAGAATACTTGCCCGAAGCTACAAAAGATCAACAACCTAAATTATCGAGCGATAGAACAAAAGTATCCATCAGAAGTTGATAGCTTCAAAGTTCAACCTTATTCATCTTGACTCCATTCATATAAACAATGTATTGGGCCTGTTACAGTGATTGAGGACTTGGAGGAGGAGACTTCCCTTCCTTCACTTCCAACCTTGGACTCCAGATCTAGCTCCACCTGACATACTCTTCCTATAGGTGTTTTCACTAATGTACTTATTTCCTTTCACATTAGATCGTACATCTTTACTTTCTATTGCTATATTAGATCTAGTAGATGCCATGACACTACCACTTCATATCACACTAGTGTTACTTTTCATTCACCTACTTTTTTGGTCATTTGTTGGATATAAATGAGATTATCTTATCTTATCTTATCTTGAAATAGGCAATAACCTAGTTCACTATGGGCATTTGTCAACATCTATGCTCGATAACATTTAGATTTTGTGCTTGGGCTCTTTACTATCAACTATGTTCAATAATATTTGAGTACCAAGTGGTCTCTTTGATAGATTACTAGATCTAAAGTATAATTGGGCTTAGTGTCCCGAAACCAAGCTACTTTACAATTTATCAATTCACACTAGTGTTGCAAGAAGCTTCAGCCCCCCCCACACTTCGAAGCCCTGAAGCTGAAATATCCCTGATCCCGCTGATCAAGATATTTGCTATTGATCTACTATTCTGTCTTGCAGATCTAATACACTGGGGGTTTCTGTGATCAGAAGATGATAGCAGATCTGATGCATGCACAGATAGATCGGCAAAAATATGTGATTCCGGCGAAGTACGGTAATCGCTACCAGCTGGAAAACTCGTCTGGAAGTTCAGACCGTCAGAATACGTTGGAAACTGCTCCAAAAGAAGCGCCATGGCCTCTAGACTGAAATGGGTGAGTGTCGGATCTTGAATCTGGTCTCTGAGGCACTGGATCTGGACCCCTGAGGGGGTTTGCGCACCTCCTGGAGAACTGGATGCGCCCAAAGGATTCCACCAACGGAATCTGCTGCTATATGGCTCAAAACAATCTGATACACTGGGGGTTTCTGTGATCAGAAGATGATAGCAGATCTGATGCATGCACAGATAGATCGGCAAAAATATGTGATTCCGGCGAAGTACGGTAACCACTACCAGCTGGAAAACTCGTCCGAAAGTTCAGACCGTCAGAATACGTTGGAAACTGCTCCAAAAGAAGAATTAAGGAACCATGTAGATCCGGTCCTTGTAGAAAATGACATCATCAAGAACTCGGTATCTATCATCGATCACTTGTCCATCCATCACCTCACAAGCAAATTTGTTTTTGGAGTATTCCACCAACAAATGAGCTTTCCAATCTGTACAAATGTCCATCATCGAACATATTGTTGGCCTCCTAGACAAGGCATCTACCACGATATTCCTTTTTCCCTTGACATACTCAATGTCAAAGTCAAAGGCTTGGATCTTTGAGACCCACTTCTGCTGCCTCTCACTGAGGTCTTTCTGATCAAGGAAATACTTGAGACTGTTATGATCAGTCTTCACTACAAACCTGTTGCCAACCAGATACTGCCTGAATTTGGTTAAGGCATGCATGATCGCTAGCATCTCTTTGTCGTAAATAGGATAGAGTCTCTACGACTCGTTGAGATTTCTGCTCTCAAACACAATGGGGTGGCCCCCCTGCATCAAGACTGCTCCAATCCCCACCCATGATGCGTCGCACTCTAAGACAAGCGGCTGCGAAAAGTCTGGAAGGGATAGAACCGGGCATGTGCTCATAACCTCCTTCATTTTGTTGAATGTTTGTTGTGACTCCTCTGTCAAATGAAAAGCACCCTTCTTGGTCAAGTCTGTGAGTGGTGCTCCCAACTATGAAAAACCCTTGACGAACCTCCTGTAGTAACTGCATAACCCAAAGAATCCTCTCAGCTCCGTGAGATTCTTGGGCATTGGCCAATCCACAATGGCCCTAATCTTTTCCTGGTGAACCTGTACTCCCTGCCCACTGATGATATGCCCCAAGTACAGTAGTTCCCTCATGCCAAATTCACATTTGGATTCCTTGGCATATAAAGACTGTGCCTGCATAATATCCAATACCTTCCCTAAATGTGCTAAATGCTCATCCCATGTCTTGTTGTAGATCAATATATCGTCGAAGAATACCAGAAGGTACTTCCTCAACTGTCCTCTAGATATATGGTTCATGCAAGACTGGAAAGTGGCTGGTGCGTTGGTCAGTCCAAACGACATGACCAAGAACTCAAAGTGTCTGAAATGGCATCGGAACGTTGTCTTCTCAATGTCTTGCTCCCTGATGTTGATCTGATGGTATCTTGAGCATAGATCAATATTAGTGAAGAAGACTGCCCCATGTAACCCATCCATCAGCTCATCTATGCGTGGAATGGGGTAATGATTCTTGATCGTTTTCTTATTGAGCGCTCTGTAATTGAAGCACATCCGTAACGTGCCATCCTTCTTCAGTACCAGGACGACTGAAGATGCAAAAGGACTCATGTTGGGCCTGAAGTGCCCCATAGCGAGCAATTCTTTGATTGCTTTCTCAATTTCGTCCTGAAATTTCTTGGGGTGCCTATAGGGTGTTGTAATCATCGGTGTAGCCCCTGCCTCTAATTCAATCATGTGCTCAAAACCCATGTCTGGCGGTCTCCCTGGTGGTATCGGCCCAAATACTGGCTCATAATGTCCCAAAAGCTCTCTGATTTGTGGATGGTACTGCTCCCTACCTTCCGAGTCCTTTCGCATGGTGATCAAACACTCTACTGCGTAAGCCACATCACCATGACGAAAGATCCGCTCCATCCTCTTTGTCGATACTGCTCGAGGTGCCCCTGTAGACATGCCTCTCAGCACAACTCTCGATCCACTGGCGTCTCTGAAGCTCATGGTCAACGTCTAATAGTTGAACCCAATCTCCCCCAATGAATATAACCACTGTACCCCTAATACGGCATCAATATCTAATAGGTTAACTACATAGAATGTGTCATTCAGCGTGTAGTTGCCTAGTTTGACCTCTAGGTCAGGGATCATGTCCAAGCATGTCATTGTGTATCCATCAGCCACTGCCACATGGAATCCCTCAAACTCCTCTGTGCGTAACCCCCTCCTGGCTACTAAGGATGCATCTTTGAAGTTGTGGTTGGCCCCACCATCAACTAAAGTTGTCATGCATTGCCCTTGTACAAGGCCCTTAAGCCTGAGAGTGTTGTACCTGGGTACTCCTGAAAGGGTGGCTATTGTTCCCCCTTTCACCTCTCTACGAGGTTTTGCCTCCTCCTGGGGCTGTGCCCTTGCCTGTATCTAAGGTTTCTTTGGCTGTTTCTCTAGCTCATGAGTGGTCTCAGTCTCTGAATCACTGTCTGTCGGTCCCTGAATATCCTCATCCTCCTCCTCACTGCCTGATTCCACTTCAATATAGTGGATTTGTCCCTTCCCCATGCATCTATGCCCGAGGACCCAAGGGTCTCTGCAGGAGAAGCAAAGCTTCTTCCTCATCAACTCTCGTCGCGTATCATCATCCAACTTGGGCTTGCCCTTCCATTCCCTTAGAAGATTCTTCTGATCCTTGTCTCTCTGTGGTACAAAGGGTTTGGTGAAGGGTTTAGTTTTTGGCACTGAATCCGCAAAATCTCTAGTGCGTCGGATGGCATCCTGCAAGGTATGAGGTCGGTAGGCCTTCACCCATCCTCTCAAGGGTTCTGTGAGCCCCTCTGTGAATAGCATGACCAATCGAGGCGCAGATATGTCTGTCACTGCCACTACTACCCTTTGAAACTCTGAGATGAATGCCTCTGTTGTGCCAGTTTGTCTCAACTGGGCTAGATCTCTAAAATGGATCTCTAGATCCCTCCTATCAAATCTATCCATGAGTCTCTCTGTGAACTCTCTGTGGGAGGTGATGCGATTGTGACCCAATGTCACCAATCCATGATACCACCACTCATGTGCCTCACCCTCCAAGTGTAGGGTGGCAAAACTGATGGCCTCTGACTTGGTCATCTGGTTGAGCTTGTAGTAGGTGTCTAGTTTCTGTACTCAAGCTCTGGTGGTGCATTTGGACGATCCGTCAAAAGAAGGTATGGTGAGTTTACCAACTTTTCGGATGAAGTCAATGTTATGCCCCTGTTGCTACTGCCCTCCCCTCTGTGGCTCTCTAGGACGGTTCCTGAGTCTGAGTCCACAATACTCGACTAAGGTCATATCCTGATGAAAGTCATGGCCCAAGGCTGCATACTCTCTCCGATACTCTGCAATGTCCTATGCATGAGTGGGCGGTCTCTATGCTATCAGTATCTGTGCTGCTACCGGGGATGCCCTCTGGAAATTGGGAAACAACAGACGTGTAATCCTACTCGCAGAGGTATATGTGCGAGTGGGTGACTGGGGTCTACTGCCTGCCCCTGAGTTCCCATGTGTTGCATGTGGGGCTTGTGTGCCCAGGATGTCTACCATAGCCAGTCTATCCGCTACCTGAGCCAAACTGAGACATGGTCCGCTGACTAGCTAGCATATCACTGATAACCTGCATGAAGCCTACGTTTGGATCCACGGGGGCCTTACCACTGCCCTCTGGTCGCTCATATCTGTCACCTAGCCTCCTCTCTGCTTCGTGCTCGGCCTCGCGCTCTGCTCTTCTCTCTACTTCTTTGTGTGCCTCTTCCTCTTCCTCTGAACTGGGAGGGAATAGAGGAAAGTTAGGCCTATCCCTTCTTTCCATGCGCCTGTTGTAAGTGACATATTCGTCACCTACGTGCTCACGGCCATCTGGTTCATCTATTGTATTCATTGTCTTTAGTCACAAGCTGGCAAGACTAAAGCTCTGATACCACTAAAATATCCATGATCCCGTTGATCAAGATATTTGCTACTGATCTATTATTTTGTCTTGCAGATCTGATACACTGGGGGTTTCTGTGATCAGAAGATGATAGCAGATCTGATGCATGCACGGATAGATCGACGAAAATATGCAATTCCGGCGAAGTACGGCAACCGCTGCCAGCTGGAAAACTCGTTCGGAAGTTCAAACTATCGGAATACGCTGGAAACTACTCCAAAAGAAGCACCCTGACCTCTAGACTGAAATGGGTGAGTGTCGGATCTCGAATCTGGTCTCTGAGGCACTGGATCTGGACCCCTGAGGGCGTTTGCACACCTCCTGGAGCACTGGATGTGCCCCAAAGGATTCCACCAACGGAATCTGCTGCTATATGGCTCAAAACAATCGTCTTGCCAAATAAGGAAATGGGTCAAAAGGATTTCTCCGGATCTGCTCTGATACTCTGCATGCAACACCAAATGTTTGTCCGGAAGAGCTGCGCCCTAAATGGTTGAATGAGTCGATCTGCAAGCTTCCACCGTCAGAATCTGATGTTAGATGGCTCAATAGAAGCACCCTGGCTAGATCTCAAATGGGTTGGAAGGAAACTGCAATCTGGATACAGATCTCGTGTAGCTCTCCAAACCCTCAAACTGACTTGCGCCCGCACTGGCTGAGTTGCGCACTCTGCAATGGATACTCCTGAAAAGTATGGTGAAATACCTGGATGGTATCTCCGATGGGCTAGGGTGTGTCTCTCAACACCGAAATCGATCAATGGTGGTGGTTTCCTCCATAAATCCACAAAACAGTAAGGTCGGCACTCCTCCTCTAGGAACTCTCAACATCAAATCATAACAATGCATAATGAGGAATTAGGTCAAATTCCTCCCTTTATACCTTTCCCAATCTAATTCACCATTGACCTCACTTAATTCCTCCCTTTATACCTTTCCCAATCTAATTCACCATTGACCTCACTTACGCTAGGCGCTTTTCCTCCTAAAGTGATTAATTAATTAATTAAGACCCCCTTTAACACCTTTTCATTCTAATTCTTCGTTGACTTAGGCTTAAGTGACTTTTCCTAAGTATTTTGGCTTAATTCATCGTTTAGCCATCAATTCCTTCTTATTTCTCCATCTTGTTCCCTGTTTGTGCCTGACTATAGTCTACGGGAACATATAGACTACTAAGTCACTCCCTGCTAGCCTACTCTTGGGAACAGGACATCACAGAAGCTTGATCCGAGCAGGTGCATCCAAGAAGCTTTGTCGGAAGCGCGCTTTAAAATTTAGGAAGCGTGCTTCGAAGCAAATTTGGATGCTTCCTAGTCTTTTGGAAGCTTCACGCTTCGAAGCGCGCTTCCAAGGGCACTCCATACGCTTCCAAGGACGCTTACGTACGCTTCCTAGGACGCTTCCCAGACGCTTCCTAGGAAGCTTCCCAAGTTCGGTATGTTTTGCAATTCACCAAGCCAATTTATCACATGATCAAGTTTGCAGATTCAAATCGACCAATCATTTGGAAGGTGTATGAGCAAATGGATAGCATGCTAGGGTAGATTAAAAACATTGTTGAGCCTAGAGATGTCAACCTTTATAATCATAATCGTGTAGAGGTGGAAAAACGGTGGGAAATGCTAAATATTCCACTACATGCCTTAGCATATGTGCTAACACCTAAATACTATCATGTATCATGTCTTTCATCACCAACACCTAGTGGTGGGTCCAAGAAAAGACCACACCAAGATCCAAAGGTTCAAGTTGGTTATATGAAAGCATTAGAAAAATTGATCCCGGATGAGGAGTGTGACAACGTAATTAGCAACTAGCTCAGTTTAAACTTTATTGTTTTGGACCTTTCGGTCTTCATACTTCAACGTAAATGGCCTATTTTGTAAACATAACTAATTGGTCATGACTCGTGTTATTGTTGACAGTTGTTGGATATCTAAATTCATTTCATAAGTTTATGGTCTACTTTCTATTTTATCAATATGGCTTAAAAATTTGTATGTTGGTTTGTAAGTTTGTAATTGCTAGAATCTAGATGGTTGATGATTGAATGATTAATCATTGATGTACTATGGATGCCATTTCTATCTATATTGATGTACAAATATGCATGTTTTCATACATTCTGCAGCTAATTTGTCTTTCTGCATGTTTTTTTTAATATAAACGCAATATATATATATAACAGACGCTTCTAAGACGCTTCACTTCTGAGGATTTTTGGAAAATGACGCTTCCCACGCTCCCGCTTCGTGCAACATTGCTTCACACACTTAAACTTATAAGGTTATTCTCTTTTGTACCTTTTACTAGAGCCTACACACAAGGATTTAATGTGGGTCATTATTACAACAAATGCTCCAACGTTTTGCTAGACCACAACCCAATAGATGGACATGAACAAATCACCATTGACAACAAGGATTCATGGTAAAAGTCAAATTAGTTTTCAAGTTCTATCATTTATAGTCAATGAAAGAATAGGAAAATCTTTATTCATAGAATATCTTCCAACACAAAATCTTCACATAAGAACCAAACAAGCACCACATTATATGCCAATTTCTCTATGTAAAACTTACAAAATGGACATTGAACCTAGAAGCAAGAAATTAATGAGACTATCACAATTACTAACTTAAAAGTAATATTGTAAAATTATAATGATATAGACAGATAGATAGATAGTATTCAAATCTTCTACTAAATACTTTTTATGATACATAATGGAATTATTCATAAATGATAACATGTTGTAATCAGCTTTTACTTACCCATTGTGCTCCATTCCAAGTTCTTTTAATTCCCATTTGGCATTTGCAATTCGATCCACATATCTGAAACCAAAAAAGTAGATGTGGTCATTACATACAAGTGACATGCTTTAAAGGATTTAGTATGTTTTAACACAACGCCTAGTTAAATTAAGATAGGGCCTACTACAGGCTCCTTCTTGAGCTACAAGTCAAAACTTCACAAACTAAATAACAAAGGCTAACCAAACCCTCTAGAGCATCATAAGTATAAATATTCAATATGTACAATTATTAATTGAACCTGAAATAGGCAATGAATTGGCCTAATATTTATTTGTTGTCTTGTAGAATAAGATCGCTTTCAAAAGTTACTAAAACGTGATCAAATTTCAATATCGAAAATTTTTCATATTAGATCCTTCAATCTTTCGCTGGAAAAGCATTTGGAGCTTTTTCTAATCATTTTATTCTAATAGTAAAGGTTTCTCCATGGCACTGTTTACCATTATCTCCTCATGTTAATCAATAATTTAATTCATAATAATTCCTATTCTATTACAAAAACAACCAACTTTGAAGCACATTAACAGTTGTATCCTCTAGAGCAAAATTGCTTTGACAAGTAAAGCCATTTTGAAATGTAATAATTGAGCACAGAAACATATTTCCATGAACAATGCATAAATAGGTAGATCCTTTGCATTGTATCCTCAGGAACTCTCATAGGATTATCTTGGTTGTGAGTCTAAGCTTTCACCCCTCGGGCATTAAATCCCCATTTCTCATACTATATTCAACTCATGTTAAAATGAACACATGACTTTCTAGTATCTACCCATATGATAACGAGGACTGACTAGCATAGCATGCATAAAATTATGGAATTGATTAGCAATCAATTCATCTATATCTATTGATTGGCACTTAAAGAATTACCTCAATGGCTAACATTTCTCATTGCCTCTACTTTAAAGTTTAAACTGAATCTTAAGATTTAGCTTTTAGAGATTCTAAGTTGGAATTGTCTTAAGCTTAAAGGCCTGAACATGAAAAACATACCAGCAATCAAATACCATCCAAACATACTGTGTATTTCATAGTAGCATTTTAGAGATAGAACATACATAAATATTGTCTAATGGTCGTATCCCATTACAATAATCCCAACATACATCATCGAATGTCAAATCCCTTGTATCTTGAGCACAAACGGATTTTCAAACTTGTAATAAATACTTAATTATAGGGTAAATAACTTAGAACTATTCAAAACATGGTCAAGTTGATACTTGGTGTTGCACACAAAAATTTGAAGTCATTCCACAGCCAAATCCGGCTAGATTCAAGAAAATGTTTTTAAGTGGGACCACAATAACAAAAACAAAGAATATGAAAGTGAGAAGAATATTCCCTTTAATTTACTCATACAATAATGAACGAATTGTATGTCATTGACTTTGTAAAGTGCAAAATGTTTAAAATACTTCTCCAACCTGTAGCATCATAAATGGCTGCCAGAATCTTTGTAAAAAGTTGAGTTCATTTATGGCAATGGCTAGCACCTAGTAATCACAAAATAAGTGAAAATATTGCAATAGAATGAAGATAAAACAGACATTTAGACTATTTTTAAACAATTAAGTTGCCAATTGTAGCTTAGTCGATCTAGTTCAAATTCATAGCCCATGATTTTAAGCTAGCCAAACAAATGTTGACATGTAAGTTTATAACTAGATTTATCTTAACTAAGTTGGTCAAAACTTAAACTGAGCAAATTCACATTTTGCAAAGATGCATCGTGTTCCCCTCTAAACCTGCATTTCAGAAATATTCAAGTCCAGCAATAAAGTGCACATCTAGGGGAACTTACAAGTGCCACCCATTCTCACCTCAGTGGCCACTTCCCTAACTTTAGGCCAACTCTTCTTTGACACAAGGGGGGATTCCCAATTTGGATTACTAGGATAAACAAGCATGTTTATCACAAGATTGACAAATGAATTTCTGCAATTTATAGAATAAAATATTGAGTGGTAAATGATTGATAAGAAGATGATGTTACAATAAGCCTTGTGATGGTATACTTATACACATTGACTTGTCATGAGGTGAAGTGGTATCTGCCCCTTGACCTTTCATTAGGCCTAATGATTATTATTATTTATTATGATAATTATGACGGCGACAATGATGGTGATGATATTTAGCGTTATTATGTTTATTAAATTTCCACACCCTTAATGAATGCTTTGTCCTCAAAGCATAGAAAATAGGATTCTCTCTAGATGAGCATGCTTTCTTGGCGGCATCATCTTTGTCATTTCCTAGTTCTAGGGGCTTGACTTAGTCCCCGATTTGAGTGTTGGTGAGGTTCAATTGTAGTGTATGCATCATATTTAAAGTCTTTCAACCTATTTATTGTAAGTGAAACCTTCATGCTCCATGGTAACATACTTCCCTTGCTTTAGTTGTTATATATTTAACTATGTTTCTTGCCCCTTTTTCATTACATATGGGACCTTACCAACCTTCCTAAGATCAGGTGGACTATATTTTGTAGTTTATTCTCTTTGAGAAGTAGTTTCTTTTTGGGGGATCCTATCTTCATTCTTATTTTGGGGCGTGCATGACATTGATGCTAATGACACTTTTGGCTATGTTTCGTCATTATCGGATTTTGAATTTTAGCTTATAGTAATTTTATTTTCTGGGTTCACAACTTCTAGTTCCCTTCCATCCCTACCATCCACTACTTTAAAGTAGAATAATGACGAGTCTTCACATCCATGCCCTAGAGGTCAATTCTTACCACATTTGTGACAAGGGTCTTCACATCTATGCCCTGTAGTCCTATTCCTAACACACCAAGAATAATTGTTTTCCTTCTTTCGTCCCTTTCTGAGTGGTGATATTTGTATCATTGTAACTAGTTGTCTTCTTTGGACGTTCAAAAGCTACCACTTGTTGACTATTGAACTTCCTTTCAATCATTTTTTCCCAACTGTTAGCTTCAACCAAATTCATAGATCTTGATAGCCTTGGCTTGGTGTGGATAATGGGTTTTAACCTCAAAATATACATTAGTAGCAATTGATCCTTCGTAAGATTAAGAAATCTAGTTGCTAGGACTTCTCATTCATGGGTATATTGTTTTTCAATATCTTTTTGTAATTTTTCAATGTTACCGAGACAATGCCTTACACTATGCTTAATCCTAGGGTGTGTGGCCCCCCTCTCCCGAGGCCCCATCGAACCCCCTACAGATAGGCACCTATTTCCTTCACAACATTTTGGATCTAAAGGACCTCACCCTTGAGCATGCATAGATGGGCCCCAACTCAACACTCTTCCTCCATTTTTTGACACTAGAGGACCACCTCAAAGTTCTTTGGGCTAAGAGAATACTCTCTTCACTCACACCCACACAGAGAATCTTTCTTGATGCCGACCTAACCAAATCCCAGCAAGCAAAACTCAAGATGTCTAGGGACCGGGTATCAGCAACGCAGAAAGAAGGTAGGTGGGCAGTTATTCAAGACCTCAACGTCATCATCCATGATGTATCCCCTCCAAGATACTCCCGCCCTTGGGCCAAAGGACAGTCTCGTTTAGTTGGGAGACAAGCTAGGAGGAGCAAACCCACCATCTTCATTGGCTGCTAGAATTGTAAATTGTAATGGTGCGTTTTGGTCTTCTCTGGGTATGCCTCGAGATGCAGGTGGGCCCCGCGACCTCCTTTTCCTCACAGAGATGCACGCAAGCCCCATGCAGACACCACCCCTAATCCATGAGTATCATTGGGCATAGTCTGAGTAGCTTAGGGATAACTAAGGAGATTATGTCTCGAGGCCCAGAGGTCCTAGACATGGAATACCGAGAGCCAGATCGACTTGAGCATGGCCCTGGAGAGCCCATCCATTCATTCTTCAGTGCCTCCACTTTATCAGCAGCAGCAACATCCATCACCTCAGCTTGGTCCGATAGCAGAGATGGATCTTGCTCCATGAGGTAATGAGTCCAGGTATCATGGTATGTGTCACTCTGATCCTCAAAACCTTTGAATATGTGCATTCAATTATTTTTGCTTCTAACGGGTGCTTGGATCTTATACTTCTCCACTTGACCATACCTGAGGGGAATGACAGGATGCCCTAGTAAGCTAGTACCCATAGGGTTTGAGTTGCCACTGGGGTGATTCATGAAAGGCCATCGTCCGCTCCCACCATACTTACCACTTTTCATCCTTTTCCCGCTCATCCACCCCATTACACTGGTCCAAGCATTGGGTTGGCCAAATATTTAAGGGTTATACCTTGCCTTGTGGGAAGAAG
>CBVK0100494665.1:0-10082 GCA_900067695.1 Picea abies | reverse complement strand
AGACTCAGGTGTCTGCAACCTTAGCTGGGACACATATATGTGATTATACAACTTACTAGAGCACCTAGCACCATTAGTTCCTCAAGATACATCCAATAACCACTTCTCTTATAAGACATAGCTTCGCAACATCCACACTAATCCAAGCACTTAGCAATAGTAACATAGATCAAATGCTGGTAGATCAGCACTAAGCATCCTCATACATATCAGATCTAACTTTCATACAAGTCTAAGAGAACAAATCATAAATAGATCTACCTAAATATATCAAAACACTTGGCAGAAGAAGGAATAAACACATTGAAACAAAGCACAAAGCATCACACACAGATTTAAGTGGTTCACCCCCACCCTAGGGCTACGTCCAACAACTCTTCTTTTGTATTAGCTTCAGTCAATCAGGTTACAATAGAGATCTTATCGAATTCCTACTCCGCATAGGACAGGAGATCTGCATGCACCTCGCCAGATCCTCCTTCCCCAAGTAGATCTAGCACAGAGCCTCCTTACAATCTGTGCACTCAACACTTATAATACTTGCACTTAGCTTTGCAAGTCTATCACATAGATCAATTTTTAGCACTAAGCCACCGGGGCTTCTTACATTGCCTAAGTATCTATTTATATATTACAAAAGTGGGCCTAATTGTGGGTAAACCCATGGGCCGACATCCCTTTCCCATTACATTAACCCAAAACCTTAAAAGAGGCCCAAAGTGGACCGAGATCCCGCGATCTTTGCTTCCCCTGGTGCTCCATCTTTGACAGGGTGTCGAAGTCCAAAATGGTCAATTATGACCAAGTGTTCCTCAAAACTTGGTCAAGGGCCAACAATGATGTATAACAATATTGGTTCATGTGCGAAGCACTATGGTTTGTGAAGAGGATCACAAATGAATCAACAAATATTGCTCAACTAGAGACCAAATTTCATGATAGATCCTTGACGTGTTACATGAAGTACAAGGCCATTGCACCAGTGGCACAAGAGAGGTTCGTAAACCTAAGTTAGAGTCTCATTGTGTTACAAAAATCTAGGAGATTAAGTAGAAACAAGGAGAAACTGTGTGGGACTATGACCAACGGTTCAATATTTTGTTGGATAGGATGACATTCCAGATACAAGATGTACAACATAGAGAATAGTTCATTGCAGGGTTACTCCCCCATATCCGAGTCTCTCTCACCCCAAAAAAGGTGATGACTCAAGTAGAGGTCGTGGAGATTACGATGCACTTAGATGCTACACCAAGAGGGGAGGAGATATCAACAGGATTGGCACAAGTGCAGCCACAATTGGCCAATCTGATGATGTAGTTGCAATATATGGTAAAGAAAAAATTAGTGTGAGAGAACATATGGTGTACCACATGTCTATTTGAGGGGAATCACAAGGATGAGTGCCCTATACCTGGAAACTATGTGGCAACGAGAGCACTGAGTCCATTTTATACTGGGCCTTAAATGGAATGATGTGAGATTTGCAAAAAATGGGGCCATGTACCACCCTACTATCCAACTTTGAAGAAGTATCGAAAGAAACAACATACTCCATTATGTGAATTCTACAAGTCTGTGGGCCATGATGTCAACAATTGTCGATCACTTCAGCTAATGCAATACAATACATACGATGCATTTTGGGTACAAGAAGAATAAATGGTTGGCCATCATAGCGGTGTTGAGAGAGGTGGATACCAAGAAGGTATCTGAGGCATATATGGGTGTGGTCGCGGATAGGGATATGGAGGAGGGGGAGGTAGGCCCCCCACTTGTTTCAATTGTGGAGAGATTGGTCATATATCATGGTTTTGTACCAAACCATGTGTGCTTTGTACAAACTGTTATAGTCTCGAGCATGTCATAGAGGACTGTCCTGACTTATTGAAGAAGTGGGAAGAAAATAAGATGCATTGCAACATGACGGATGTGGAGCTACGCAGAAATAAGAAGAAGGATACATAGTTTGATTCCTAGGTGGTAACTTAAGGAGGAGTGAATATAGGAATGGAATTTGAGCATGGTGAAATATCGTGTCCAAGTCCATATGGGAAATCAAAAGGGTCGCACAACCCCCTCCTAAATTTGATGTTTCTCAATAGAAAAAGTTTTTGCGCAATGAGAAGAGATCCCTCAAAGAGGAAAGAGTGCAAGAAGAGATGTAGTGCATAACTCAAAGGTCTCTTGAGGAGGCCCAAATTCATGAATAAGTACAACGTGCGACATAGAGGTCGCTAGAACAGGCCCGCACCCATGAAGAGTTACAACACACGATACAAATATCATTAGAAGAAGCTCACATGTGCGAAGAAATACAATGTGCAACGAAAAGGTCCCTTGAGGAAAAACGCAGATAGGAAGAGTTTCATCACACTGAGCAAAGAGTGATCAAGGAACATCACCTTGAGGAGTTGAAGCATGTTGCGCACGAAGAAGCTTTGTGTGACTCAAGTAGCGAGACAAACACTAAAGATCAAGTAAGTACTTTCTTGCATTGTTGTTTAAGATTGCTAAATGATCATGATGCTGTAAGGAAGTTGAAACATATGTTAGCTACCTACACGGGGGAACAAGGGAGGTATAAAGCTATATCTCCCCCCTTACTAGAAAGAGATCTGTGTCAAGTTAGTAAGAAAAAGTGAACAAGGTACGAGTTCAATATGACAACAAAGATTGGTGGGTATGACATGGATGGAGTCATGTTGGATATGGGGTCCCACGTGAACATTCTCTTGAATAAATCCTTGGATTCAATGGGTAAACCAAGTTTGTTCTAGTCACCCATCCAGCTACGGTTGGAAAACCAATACTAGATCTATCCCATAAGCCAATTGGAGCAAAACAAGGTGAATATAGAAGGGGTGAATACAAACACTGACTTTGAATCCATAGAGATTATGGATGACTCTAATCCCAATCCTACACTACTTGGCATTGATTGGGACTTTGATAATAATGTGGTGTTGAATTTGAAGAAGAGGCAGATGTTATTTGAGATGGACACCCAACGCGTCGTTGCACCTCTAGATCCAAATGAAGGAGACAATGTTGGTTGTGGAGCTTGATTATCTTCCTGATTCATAGGTCTTTGTTTTCAGTCGTGTTTATACCCCATGAAGATATGTTATGGTTTTTTTCCCTATAAGGAAACCCTCTTTTATGAGGGAATTGTATTGTGGCTGTGTATCATTGTGAATATTTTATTCTGAGAGAGGATATTGTGAGAGAAAGAAGAGGTAGTTACAACGGGTGTGTTGTAGGTTGTATCCCTTCATTTGTTGGATAATAAAAAGGAAGGACCTGGCAATTTCTTTGTTGGGTGTATCCCACACTAGGTGAACCACGTATATTTGTGTCTCTATTGTATTGTATATCTTTTGTGTTTTATTTCCACATTTATTTTATTTTATTTCTCTTTGATAATATTTTTTCTAAGAGACAGATACAATGACCTAGTGGATGAGGAAGTGCAGAGTTTTGTTATTGAAAATATTTATAATATCACTAGGCACAGGGAAGATTATATCAAGCCCACCATAGACAGAGATTTAAGTTGGTGGAGCATGAGGTCATATGACACCGATTCTGAAGAAGCCATGGAAAGGTGGTGAAACAAGTTGTATGAGGTCTCCACTCGCAGATGTGTGAGGATAACTAAAGAAGTGCACTGCATCAAATCAGAGTTATGCAATGCCCCGTGATTTGATGGAGCAGGGCCAGTATAGGATTTCCTAGTGTATATGGAGAAGGTCTTCATAGTAGAAAGGAGGATTCAAGCCATGGATTCCATGGTTCAGATAATACCTGCATGGTGGTGGGCGATGCATCGCATAAGTATCCAGGATTGGGTGTAGGTGGCTGAGTTGATAAAAGTATAGTTCTATCCCATAGTTTACCTCAACTTGGAAAATTGGTACAAGTGAAATGAAGATCCCCAAGAGAACATTTCATTTTGTGAATGACACTCGACTTCCAAGAATATTCCTTGAACCCAATGGGTCCACTGGTTTTTTCATACTATGAATATGGTTCCTAGTAGTTGGTATATTTAGAGGGAACTTGGGAGGAAAATGATAGAGTGGACCCATGTTAGTTCATATTTTTTCTTAACATTCTATATCACCACAGAAGATACATCTCAAAGAGAGGCCCTCCTCCAGATTAAGGAGTTTATATTTCATTGACAGCCAAAGGAAGCCACACCTATGGTAGCATGCTCATATAAAAAGTGAATAACAAAAATGAAAGAGGTTGTCCATTGTTGGAAGTTTGATGTTGATAATATTGATGATGATGACCCATGAGGCATCTAGATAAAATAATCTAAAGGTGAGCATGCGTTGAAAGAAAAGGAAGCGGAGATGGCCGTGTTAGACTATGATTATCCGATTAACACCAAGGAACATAATATTGGTACAAAGGAAGCGCCAAAAATGGCCATCATTGGAGATTATTGGGATAAGGAGACTGTCACTCAAGTTGTCTACCTACTCAAGGAATATGAGGACTTGTTTCCTCACATCTTCTCAAAAATGAAGGGAATTGCATGTTAGTTGGGAGCTATAAAAATTCATCTAGGAGGCCTTATCAATTAAATCACAAATATAAGGAAAAAGTGTGCAAGGAATTGGATTATATGTTGGATGCTGGGATTATTGTCCTTCTGGAGGAGTCCGATTGGATTAATCTTGTGTTTGTGCAACCTAAAAAAATTGGTGACATTTGAATCTATAGATCTGAGAATTCTCAATGCAGCCTACGTCCATGACCCTTTCATAGATGAGGTGCTGGAAAATGTTGGAGGCCGAGAAGGCTACTCTTTTATAGATGGATTTTCATGGTATCATCAAGTTCGAATTAGAGAGGAGGATCAAGCTAAAACTACCTTTGCAATAGAATGGGCATCTTTTTATTTTACAATGATGTTGTTTGGATTAGATAATTCCCTTGTAGTTTTTTCCAGGATTGTGTTCACAACTTTTAAATAATTCATCCACAAGTTTCTAGAGGTTTACTTGGATGAATCGACAGTGTTCAGTTTGTTGGAAGAGCACATGCAATCCCTTCGATTGATGTTGGATTGATGTCACCAACTCTAGATTTCGTTGAATCTAAAAAAATGTATCTTCTATATGTTGTTTGAGACGTTGTTGGGGCATTCCATTTGCAAGGATGGATTGTTATTTAATCAATATAAGATCCTTTCCATATTGGATATGGTGCCCCCCACCTCAGTTCGGAAGCTATGCGCTACATTGGGCCACATGGGATATTATCAATGGTTTACTTAGAGCTATGCCAAAATTGTCACCTTGTTGGAGAATTTGTTGCACAAGGATACCAAGTACATATGGACATAGGAATTCTAGGAAGCCTTGGATACTCTCAAAGAGAAAATCATCATTGTGTCGATTCTGTTTTTTCATGATTGGTCTAAGCTCTTTCAAATACATGTAGATGCCTCTTCTATAACACTGGGAGCAGTTCTTGCACAACTAGGTGAAGGTAATATTGACCATCTGGTATAATTTTCCATTCACAAGTTGTTTGGTGTAGAAAATAATTATACTACAACATAGAATGAGGGCCTTGCCATGGTATATGCATTGTAGAATTTTCTCCATTACCTATTCGGGACCCCTTTTAATTTATTTATAGACCACTCCTCGCTCAAATATTTGGTCAACAAGTCAGTATTAGGGGGAAAATATGTCGTTGGTTGTTTCTTTTTCAGGAGTTCAAGTTTGAAGTTGTCATCAAAACGAGAAAATATAATGTTGACCCAAATCATTTGTCACGGATTGAGACTGATGAACCTGGTCAAAGTTTAGATGATGAACTCTCAGATGCACAACTTTTCCACATCGAAGCAGTTCCTAGTAAATTGGACAAAATATTTGAATTCCTTACATTTGAACAAGCTCCAACAAGATATACCTCGGCTCAACATCATCAACTGGTGACCCATAACGCAGATTATCAATTGATCCCCGGGAAGTTGTATAAGTTGGGAGTGGATGGCATCTTGCACAGGTGTGCATTAGAGCATGAACGAGACCCCATTATGTATGAATCACATGAAGGTATTGCAGGAGGACACAATGTGAGTAAGGCCATGGGGAAGAAAGTTTTGTGCGCAAGGATTTGGTGGCCCTCACTCTTTGCAGATGCTAAGGAATATTGTAAACATTGTGACGCCTGTCAATGGATTGGAAAGCCTTGCCGATGAGATGAGCTCCCATTATTTCCAATTATAGAGTTAGAGTCGTTTGAAAAATGGGCAATATATTTTGTGGGGTCCATGGATCCTCTCGCACGTCGAACAAGCACGTGCTAAATTATTATCACTATAAAATATCTAACGAGATGGGTCGAAGCTGCACTAGTTAAAGATTGTACAACAAAAACATAGGGGTGATTCATTTTTGAGAATGTCATTACCAGATTCGGATGCCATGGGTGCTGATGAGCGACCAGGGCTCCCATTTTCTTAACAAGACCATTCAACAACTTACTCAGGAGTTCATGATCCATCACCAGAACAAGACCATTCAACAACTTACTCAGGAGTTCATGATCCATCACCAGAAGAACACTTCTTATCATCCTCAAGCTAATCGTATGATAGAAGCTTTTAATAAAAGTTTAGAGCTTGATTTAACTAAATTTTGTAATGTGTAGCGTGATGATTGGGATCAGCACGTCCCTGTATTATTATGGGCTTATTAGACAACTTGTAAAAGGATGAAAAAGCACACACCATTTAGATTGATCTACTATAAAGAAGTGGTCATGTCGCTAGAATTTCTAGTCCCAAGCCTTTGGGTTTCTTTGACAACTTAGATGATAGATGAACAATCCCTTCAACATAAGTTAGATGAACTCATGGAGCTAGAAGAGGATCATATGATGGTAGGATTCATCCAAGTGGTCAAAAAGAAGAGACAAAGGGCATGACATGATGTGACATCCGCTAGAAAATCCTCCATCCTGGATCTTTAATTTTTTTATATGAAGAAAAATGTTCACAACATCCTGACAAGCTACATATGAATTGGTTGGGTTCTTTCCATCTATTCTACATCAGCGAAGCAAGTTCCACTAAGATATATACATTACAAGAAAAACGTCTCAAAGGCCTCATTGATGGAAGTTGATTGAAAGTGTACTACAGATCCCTCTCAAAGGCCTCATTGATGGAAGTTGATTGAAAGTGTACTACAGATCCCGGGGGTCACCTGTCACTTAGCTCCTTCTCTCATCCATGAATTTGGATAGAGTAGGAGTAGCGTAGAATGTAAAACAGGTAGAAGAATAGATATTTGGCATAATTTTCCTTTCTAGTATCAAAACATACACTCCACTCACATCGATGGATTAGACATATTGACAGTTTTGCAAATTCCCAAGATTTCCAATTCAGGTTGAAGTTATGGCTTACGTTCATGGTGTTGGCTCTAGAGAGGGCTTCACACGGGATTTACCTCAGTTGCTTGTCACTACATTATGCTGAAGGGTCAAGAAAAAATATTCAGATAGATCACCCATGGTGTTGGCTCTAGAGAGGGCTTCACACGGGATTTACCTCAGTTGCTTGTCACTACATTATGCTGAAGGGTCAAGAAAAAATATTCAGATAGATCACCTTTAGCCTTGGCACATAAGAAGAGATGACACCACATTCCAAAAGGAACATCACTAGTATGATGGATCTCAATTGTTATCTCTCCATCTTTCACTAGAACTCTATAATTATTCCTCGATCAATATTATGGGTCAGTTATTTGTCTTATTCCATCTCACCCCTCCAACCATTTTTGACTCTATATATATCCACTTACGCCCATGCAATCGTTGGATAAATTCTCCACGTCTTGTTTTCCCTCGACCCTGCCCATCTCCCACATCCTCGACTTCTCATTGCCTCATGTTATGTTATTCATGGGATTACTATGATAGGGTGGTTATTCTTCATGGGATTACTCTAATAGGGTGGTCTTTGCTCGTATCCATAGGTCTACATAAGAATTAAACCAACCCTAGGTTTGCATAATACTGTGGTTCTTGTTCGTGGATAGGGTGGTTCTTTAGATTGATAGAATATGTGATCTCTTGCCTAATAGAATCAACATTAGAATCATCAGTATCCATTTTGTATATAGGAAGGTGGGATAGATAAAAATATGTTTTTTATTGAAGGTGATAATCAATAGAATCATTTTCATATTGATAGAATCATTAGTCGGGATACAGAGAGAATAACCGGGCTATAGATTGATTTATTGATTGGAAGGCATCTACCATTTCCACTTCCCACTGATATTACCATCCCTCAATTTAGGTCCCTTGTCATGGCCCAGCTTCACAAACATTCTGGGATGCGTGATCCCTATTTAGTCAACCAGGTCGAGAACCCACAGTCTTGTTTTCACGAAGATTGACATTTCTTCATCAATTATTTGGTAGAGATCCCACTCTCTTATGCTTCAACAAGACACCGCCTTAGTTCTCACAATTCCTTGAACTGTTCTTTGAAGTTGTGAAAGTCCACTAGCTCTCTAAGATTGAAGTTGGTTTTTTTGTCACCATGGATCATAACTTTTGCTGAAGGAGAGAGCCCGAGGTTGTGGGTTCTCCATTTCACTAAGATAGGAGGTCCTCATCCTTTTTATTTTATTGCCAGAACAAAAATACAATAAGAGGATGATTCTCTCTCTTGATGGAACTCTTCTGCGAGATATCCTTCGTGTAGGTCCATGAGTAACTGAGTGAAGTTCTAGCATCTTCATTTCAGTTTAGTTTGGACGTCAGTGTCTGGGTGATGCACTTTAAATAAATCCATCATTCATCACCATAGACACTAGCAAAGGGGAAGAGCCGAGCATATGGCCAATTGAATCCCACAACCATATCTTCCCTTGGGGCCTTCTCAACTCATTATGGGACCTGTGTCAAGTTGCAACTATATTCTGGACATGTGATTTTCTCTTACTCAAACCCAGATGCAATCACAACTTGGTTTGATGTGTGGGCCCACAACTGATGATGATTTTCTCTTCCTCAAGGAAGTTGTGACGGTCCTTCCATGAGGAATTTGGCTCGAGGACGAGCCAATTAATAGGGGTGGGCGCCTATTAGTACCCAAAGTTTTGGGCTAATATCACACGTGTGCACAAATGAATATGTGAACGCTCATTATAGTTTTTCACACACCCAAGAAGATGTGCAAGGATTGACAAGAAGCACAGGTCATATCAAGTTTTGATAATGCGCACTAAAGTCCATTTTTTCCAATATGCACCGAAAATTAAGAAGACACACGTCAGAATCAAGAAAGGAATATTTAGGAAATCTACCCGAATGATTATTGCTAGCAACACAAGGGAACATGGAGAAGACAAAAGATGGCGCACTAAAGTCCATTTTTTCCAATATGCACCGAAAATTAAGAAGACACACGTCAGAATCAAGAAAGGAATATTTAGGAAATCTACCCGAATGATTATTGCTAGCAACACAAGGGAACATGGAGAAGACAAAAGATGAGCTGGAAAGGAAATTAAGATTACCATAATTCTAGAAAGGATACGTGTAATGCAAGTAGGTGGTAGAAGCGTGCGAGACTATTAGTCAGTAGAGAGAGTGGAGCAGAAGTGATAGAGATAGAGCTTCATAGCCAAGAAGGATATAAAAGGGAGCAAGGATGACAAAGAAAAGTTTTTTGCTGTTGATTCATAGAGTTACCCACTTGGTTGATTCAGTGGGTCATTGTTGAAGAGATCGCTTTGAGCCTCTGGAGTATTATAATGTTGTAATGCTCCTGATTGTAAGTTTGAGTATGTCATATGTCTAAAGTCTTAAAGGATGCACATGGCACAATGTATTATAAATATAGGGAATTATATAAAGACGATATGAGACTTGGTTGTTGTCAAGTATGTTTTTTCTCAATGTATGCCTATGCTTAATGGAATGAGGAAGATAGTAAAGCTGCGGAAATTATGATCTATCATGTATTACTTAGGTGGAAATTGGATATGTGTGCGTATTGTTTTTGCATATTAATAATAGTAAGTTGT
>CBVK0100494579.1:0-14964 GCA_900067695.1 Picea abies | reverse complement strand
AGGTTTTAAAACAAAGAAAGAAGGTTGCGACACTCATATAAATTCTTATATATTTATAAGAAGAATTTGAAGAAAAACCTTGTAGATCTAAGTTCCTCTTGGAAAAAAACTCAAGTTCAAAAAATGGATCGTCCAAATTGGTGTCTGAAAAGTGAAGATATTGTTAATTTAAAATCAATTATTTTAGGGTTTTATGTGATGGTTGCATAGATTATAGAGTGGATATCTTGTGTCAGGATGCTCATATTACAACCAAAGCAACAACATTGGATAGATAATTTTTAGAGGTTTGTTTTGATATATTATATGCTATGCTTCCAATCAATATCTAGTATGTTATAGTGCTTGCAAATTCCACCTTAAACCATAATGGAACAAAAAAATGGCAATGAAATGGGAGGAACATCTAAAGGAATTTTTCCAAAACATGCAAAATTCGATTGACCAATATAAAAAAGATATGAAGGAGACATTTTGAGAGTATTATTGATGCTACATATTCTTTCATTTTTGAAGAGTATAACCACGAAAGATATGCCTAGTATGATTTGGATGATGATTGTGAGGATTGGTATATGGATAGTTGTAATTTATGGAAAACAACTACTTATAACTTCTATATGATGAATCTACTCCACCTCATGTAGAGAGCATTGTTGTGGGAAGTCAGGATTTGGTTATGACTACCAGTCTTCAACTTGCCTATTCTTTAGTGATAGTATGCCTACTAGATCCACATTTGACCTTTTAAAGTTATGTGGACGATTATGTGGTTATGAATAGATCTATATATTTGGATCCACACAATTGTGGTAGGTATTTGGAGCACAATTATCCACTAGTTATTGAGCTTAGGTATCTTCAGTGGGGGGTGTTACCATCGAAGCGATGGAAACTTTAGAGGCACCCTCACGAGGGTGTTATGTTGTTGATTACATGAGATCTCTTGCTCATATTCTCTAAACTCAGAAAATACTTCTCATTTTCTCCTTCAGATGTATGATCATGCTAGCTTAGTTTTGGTATATCATATCTCCCCTCCTCACTCCTTAGATTATAGATGCACTATGGATGCTACACTATGGTTTTCACTATGCTCTATTTGATATTCCATACCTTGGTGGCTTATTTGGATGTGATTCTATAACTTCTAGTTATTCATGAAAGTGGTAAGCACCGAAATGAGATACCATAACACTTCATAATGTAACATCCCCACTATGTTCCCCAGTTTAATTAATACACAATGTAGATATGAATATGGCTATGGCCAAGCGATGTATGATGTGAAACATATTTCTGAATTTTAATAAATATAGTGTGATACCAGTTGCTGGGAATATGGACATAGATGGGAGATGATTAGTCCACAAGAGAGGAGGAATGCCTAGGGAGTGTTTAAGAGGGGCCCAAGGGGAAAATTATTGTGGGTATTAATCTAAAACCATATTTCTGAATTCTATTATCTTTTGGGAAAAACCTTATATTTTTATTTAACTATATGAGAGCCCAATCATTAAACTCATGTAAGAGGGTGGGTGTGAGAGTCACATCCCATAGTTATTGGAAGCATGGGGCTGTAGTACAATCAACAATGCGCAGAGTGACGATTCAACTGTCTTGGGGAAAATAGAGGAAATTCATATGAAAATAATAGGCAGTTTTTTCACATTGAGTTTGGGTATGAACAACAAGCAGAGAGAAGAGAAAAAGAACACTAGAGCTAAAGCAAGGAGATTGGGTGAATTCTGGAGCATGTTGGAGCATTTTTGGAGCTGAAGATTGAAGAGTCAGGATGTCAGGCATGAAGAGTGGACCCTTGTGGGAGTTGCACTATAACAACAAGTGTTGTTGTTGGTATTTTCCTGGAAGTGAATTCCCTTGAGTTCCCAATAGAGAGATTCCTTCCTACCTGTGCCAAAGAGACCCTAATAAACAAATGGGATGCCTGATGGACTAAGAGCAGTGAAGGGATATATTTCTTGGGTTGGGCAGGTCAAGAGGAAGGGAGCTGGAGGAAATTTGGGATAGTTGTAGGGGAATACTAGTGGGTTGTGGGATATTGGGCCGTGAGTGAACTATGAGAGACACCCTTATTTTTGGATTCCTAGCCCCAACTCGAGGGTGACTTTATATTGAGATATGGAACAACAAGTCTATGGTTGGGTGGAACGTCCTTCCCAAGAAATTGGTTACACAAAATTTATTTTAAAAAGATAAGTGTTTATCTATTATCTGAGTTTGCTTATGAGTCTTATAGTTGTGCATTTTACGCGGTGAATGAGAATGGTTTTATGTGATATTGTAGATGATTTATTAGCTGCATTCACGTTCATTTATAATGTTATAGATGCATTTGATTATGGGTACCATAATCTAGTTAATTATGTGTGTAAATTGAGGTTGGTAAGCTACAAGAAATGAATTAGCAGAAAATTTTAAATTTTATGAGTATTTTCTACATAGTAATGTTCCTTGGTTAAGCTGGGGACCATTACACATGAAATTTACAATTTTATTGTTTGCCTTATCATATCTTGTTGGACCATAGTTTTCCTTTAGACGTTTCTTCATTTCTTGGGTCAATTTGCATTACTAAGAAACTGGCTAAAGTAGTTGCTAGCGGGAAAACCCCCCTATAACTATACCAGGGTTCTAAGTATAGACATATCGATGATTCCATTAAAATACAATATAATTCCTAAAATACCCCAAACATTCCAGAAAATATGAACATAAAGAAATAGGAAAGTGGATTAAAAGAAGTACCTTTAGTCCAACGTTCGATGTAGATCACCTCCCACTTTGAAGCTTCCTTGGATGTTGGTCTCCTCCCAAAGCTGACCTGCATCAACACTTAGGAAAAAAATGCTACAAATATTCTATTTCTACTCATCAATTAGGGTTATATATAAATCATTAGGCATAAATCAAATGAAAGACATAAATATATCATTTGGGACACAAAAAAATATTCTTTTATTCAATATTCAAAGATTGGAAATTACAACCTTTGTAGGACGATGCTCCATGAACCTGGTCTGGGCTCCTCTTAACTTTGCTCCAAGTGCACCTTCCAAATGCCTTCTCTCACAATTGTTGATCATTCCAAGGGAAGGGAAAGGATTGTATGGGAGAAAAAGGCTAGAGAGGGAATGTTGGGGCAAGAACTAAACAAATTCTGCAAATACTTTGGCAAGGAAGGAAAGGGAATTTGGGAAGAGTTTCACTGTTCTAATGCTTGATTTTGGAATGATATCTCAAGACCTCCTTTTATATGAAAAAATGATAGTTATTCGGTTTTGGGACGAGCTATAACAGGTAAAATGGTTCGGAAACCTGCAATAGCCCATTAATTCCACCGAATTTCTTGCAACTTTTTGAGGTACATGCGGGTTGTTTAGTATGCAGCTAGCGTATGCACACGGGTTGTCTAGAATGAAACACACGTATGTACGTGGGAAATAGTGCATCAAGGTGTGTACATGCTCCAAAAAATGGTTTTTAAAATAGATTTCCTCAACAGTGGTTTGGAAAATTGTGCAAGTAGAAAGGCCAATGCCATGCATGCATGGGTAAGGAATTTTAGGGATATAACAAATGCCCTCTAATTTGTGAGGTCAAAATAGCAACTGATGGCCGAAATACATTACAATATCTTCACCAGCATGGAGTCAAGGGAGCCCGGGACCAGAGTTCGTGAGGTGCCATTTGCAAACCAACAATTATCTCTCCGAGGCGGGCATACCCATGCTCGGGATGAACTAATCATGGCTACCAATCAAGTACACTGTAGATCCATGTCATATAAATGTATAAAGTGTAGCCGCGAGAAATACACAATGAATCTGCATCTCAAAATAATTCGAAGATATACAAGTACCATATGCATCTTCAAGAAGATAGTAATGCATGCGGCAGGATATGAAGACTTCATAGCTCGAGAAACACCTTCAAGATCTTCAACACTCAGGTAGAAGTACAATGGGAGTGTACGACTCACTACCCTGAGGTCTTTGACAATCTGTCAGGAAAATACTAGAGGGTCTCGATGATCAAGCAGAGAACTTCATTGATTTTGAATCTAGACTTGACTGGACTCATGATATTGTTGACTCATGAAAGTTAAGAGATAAACTGCAGAAAGGCTGACTTAGGTTGGATAAAAATTCCCTTGGAAAAAATAACAAAAGATGATCAAGCTCATAAATCGTAATATTGAAATAAGTTTGTGATGCAAGAGGCACTGCAAACTCTCCATATGTTTGGAGAGTAACCAAACAGAGGAGGACACAAATCTATGTAGCGAGAACAACTTCCTAAGGTCATACTAGATCCCAATGCTTGACAAAAAAAGAAAGGATGTTCTTTGTCCAAGGGCTACTATCTTTGTTGCCGAAAAAAGAATGTATATTTCCCATCCCCTCTTTTTGGAATATTTGATATTTTTTTCCTTTTAAATTTTTAATGAGCTTGAAAAAGAATAAAACAATGTTACATTACAAAGGAGGAAAGAGTGTCGTGAGAAAACATACTGGTTCCAAGCGCATGAAACATATTGATGCTCAAGGAAAGGAGACATGTGATGGATAAGGACACTCGAGGAAAATTCCTCCATGGGTCAAGGTGTCAGTTCGCAGAGGAAAAAAGGGTTATAAGGCTTGCGTATAAGGAATGATTTAAAGGTTCAATTGAGAGCAACATGAATCCGACATTAGGACAAATACGCAAAGATGAGGCCCACGATGCGATTGAGCATGACACAACAAGACCCCTTCCATGTAAATTTTACGAGCCTAGAGAAGGTAAGATCGATGTTTTTTTTTTAGAGAGTCTGAAAAAACACAAAAAGAAGACTCTAGGGAGTACCTTTTTCGCAATTAGTACAATCGGCTCAAAAAAGGGGTAAACTTGCACCAAAATGACGTCTTTCAAAACCATTTTAATGAGTGAGACAAAGGCAAGATCTCTCAGCTATATTTTCAATTTTAAGGAGTCTGAAAATAGCTTAACTATGGACTTACAACCTTTTTTTGAGTTTAGGCTCCTTAGCTCGAAAAAGTATAAAGTTAACTGAGGAGAACTCTCCCGACAAGACGAATCTTCCAAGGCGTACCCTTTTCCGCAATAATCTATTGGCTGGAAAAAGGGTTAAAATCATGCCAATAGATGTTATTCTGGACCAATTTAATGAGTGTGAAGGAACAAGGTCACTCGACGATCTTTTCAATTTTAGGGAGTCTGAAAAGAGATTAACTATGGACTCCAGGGGGGTTCCTTTTTCGTAAGTAATATCCAAGGCTCGAAAAAGGTGATAAACCAAAACCAAGGAGAATGATCCTTTTTCAAAAATTTAGTCCCTCAGGCCCGAAAAAGGGTTAAAATTATGCCTGAGAATACTCTTCAAGCGAACCGAAGTTCCTAGAGCATACCTTTAGTCTTAAAATTATCCATCCAGACCGAAAAAGGGGTAAAATATCGTCGGACATATGTGCCTTCAAATTTGAGTTTGTCGAGCGTGAAAGGAAACAAGATCACTTGAGAATATTTTCAATTTTAAAGAGTCTAAAAAGGGCTTAAAGAAGACTCTAGGGGGCTAATTTTCTCAAGTAATCTAAACGAGATAAAAAATAATAAATATAGTCTTGTTGGATGTTGCTTTCAAATTTTAAAGCGAGCTTGAAGGCTGGGGCGTAATTTGTTGCATTCTATCCCGGCTGCTTATGATGAATGAAACTCGATCTACTGCTGAAGAAACGAGATCAATTGCGTGGCGCATCTCCTTACTCTGCTCTCTCTCTTGACAGATCCTCTCCTCTCTTGCATCTGTTCATCTTTTTCCATGTATTGCAGTTGATTTCTCTTTTGATCTTAGTTACCGCCCCGTGGGTCCTTCAAGGCTATCTCTGACAACAAAGCATGCTCATTAGGGAGTCCCGAGGGTAGGGCCAAAAATTATGATTAGCAAGAAGAATGAGGCTTCAATATGTAATCATGATGGGACTAACAAGAACTCCCAAGCCTATAGTCAAAACTGACAGCATGGAAGCCAAACTGTAGCAAAGGATCTACCTAGAGAATCCATGTAGAGGTAGGCCCTACCACCTAATTGCGACACTTCTAAAGCAACAAAGAAGGTTCCATGTCACACTTCGGTGGGGTCGATCCTATGGAAAAGTGGAAAAAAAAATGAGATTCGGAAAATTGGGAGTGAAAACCTAACTTATATGAAAAAGTTGGAGAAAACAACTTTTACCAATGGATGAAGAAAATGTAACCAATCCCAAAACAATTAATCACCAAACCAAAAGGAGAAAAGTACCAGAACAACTAATAGATAACTCAAAAGTGAACTTGAGAAGCCACCAAGCCAGGAGAAGTGAAAAAGGGGACCAAAAAAAGGGCAAAAAAGGCCAAAAAATTCTATAAAAGAGGTGGACAGCTCATTTTCACCATTGCAAATTGGAAATTAACAAAAAAGTAAAAAAAAAAAAACCTTTGTCAAAAGAGTGAATTCAAATGAAAAAAAAAGTAAAAAAAAAAAAACCTTTGTCAAAAGAGTGAATTCTGAGAGCTACAGTGGACGAAAAACCCTCCTATTTGGACCAAGTAAGTATTAATTCCCTCCTCTTTCACTTCAATTCATTCATTTATGTTTAGTTTTTAGTTTGGGAGGTGTGCTCCCTTGTAAAAGGTTCGCGTCTGCATGTACGCAAGATGTCCAAGGCCATCCCATGTATGTACTCGGGCAGAGTAATAAACAACTTGAGTACATACACGAATGTGTATTCTACAACCCGCGTACACCTCGTTTTGTATTGAAAAAGCAAAACACAAGTATTAATTCCTCTCCAAGTTTTTGTATGTGATAGGATGTATGTTCACTGGAGGGAGAGAGAGCATGAGGATCTGGATATCTTAGCCGAGGAGGACCCTGTGGCTACCGCCTCACTAAAACAATGTGGCTTATGGAAATTATTCTAGTGTCCATTCATGAGGGAACAACCGAGGTTTCTTAACGCTCTTGTGGAGTATTGACATCCTGATGCAGAATCTTTCATGCTGGAGGGTCAATCAGTGACCCCGAATACAAAGGATATTTACTTCTTGACCGACCTCTCCAGAAGAGGGGTAACGGTTAACTTGAGGACCTTTCCTCCGGGGCTGTTCAACATCGAGGACTATATAAACATGTATTGTGAGGCTGGTACTGAGAAAGTGGGTTCTCAATTACTGATTCACAAGATCACTAGCCTCTCTCTACAAGAGATTCTACTCATGATTGGGCAGATTACTAGATCTGCAACACTCCATCATGCCTCTCATGCACAGATGCACTGTGCAGTTCAATGTTAGGAGGTGACAATATTTGACTGGAGTACTACCATGCTAGTATGCATGAAGAGACAACTCACAGAGTGTCTTAGGTGTACAAACAAGAACTTCAGGTTCAATACCATATTATTTTTCTTCTTCAAGAGGGTGCCTAGTCTCAGTCCTAGAGAGATAGTATGAGGGAATATTGCCTCCTTCCCAACAGTGAGCAGGTGGGTGGTTTTACTGCCTAGACAAGGAGGAGGAAGGACTGTAAAGGCCTTCGACAACAAATTCTTTGACTGGTGGGCATGTTAGATCCTAGTCACAATGGATTATCCCGATGTAGAGATTAGCTTCCTTAGAGATCCAGACATGCCCGTGCCCCCTGGTGAGGAGCGTGGCCAGATAGGTAACACATGTTTTTGAAGTTATTAAAATTTTAATTTTTATATATATCCTTTTTTATGTGTGTGTCAAAGTACTTACTTGTGAATATTTTATGTACAGATGTGGGACCTATTCGACCAGTAGACTTTGCCCAGACTAGGCGTCGTCCTTGACTAAAGGTAGGACAAAAAAAAACATGAAGATCGACAACTACGGGAGGATCCCCAGTCAAAGAGGCTAATAGAGTCCTACGATGAGTGAAGAGGAACCTCACTTCTCTCAGTTGTGCAGTTCCTATGGATGAGATCGAGGATCTCCCCCCATCTATGCAACCGCATGTAGTAGGAGTGCCTCATATCCAGGTCCAGTTATTTCGACATCTTTCCAATGTCGTTTTTCATTATATCATTGCCAATAGGCCTAGACCTTAGATAGCGTCGGACCATTTGCGTGCCTAGGTCACTTTTTGTACTATGTATTATGAGGGCTTAAGATTGGCGATGTATACCGATGACCTTTTGAGGCTTTCATGCCCACTTTTGTACTCATGAAACTATTTTGGACACACACACACACACACACACATATATATATATACATCTTTTTTGTTTTATGGATAAAATTTTTTACAAATGTATTTACATGTGTATGTGTGTGCTTTTCTTTTTACATGTGAGCAAAATGCGAATCTAAAACTTGATTATCTAGATTATTAGTTAACTAATTAAATCTCCCAGGAACATGAATATATGTAATGTAATCAAAATATCATTCTAAGAGATGTACCCTAAGGAATCGTTTGTGAAGAGTGTGATCATAAACGCGGTAAACCCCATTTAACTGAGACACAATCAGTTGAGCATCTAAGTAAACCCAGAGGCGAGAAATTCCATGTGACAAAGCATCGCGTAGCAATTCTATCACTGTGCTATACTCGACAAAATTATTGGTTGCGTCTCCTAGGAAAATACCTCTGGAAGATAGCAATTGGCCTCCAAGTGTGAAAATCACCCAAGCTGCGGAAGCAAGCCTCCGAGTGTGTCGGCTAGCGCCGTCCACCTCAACACTATCCTTGATTAATGAGGGCCAGAAGTATCCTGCGCGTAGAATATTTTGGGCTGTTGTCAACCCAGAAAAATGACCTCCACATGCTTCGGTGTGACAGTCATTCAACATGAGCTCTTCTTCTTTTTTGGGTAAGACATCATTGAAGAATGCAATCTACACCTCGATGATACAAAGTGTCATTGAGGATGATATAGTTTCGCGCTTGGTGTTGAATTCGTCGATGTTTATTGTGAGAAGTAGAAGCGGGGCACTTAAAATTCTGAAGATACACGAGTATATATCCATACCAGGGGTCCGAAGACACAACTAGAAAAAGATCTCCATTAATAGGTGAATCTTCGAGCGTAATATCACCAGACTCTACCGATAGTTCCGAAATTAGTTCTGCAAAAACCAATGACTTCTTAGATTTTGCAGAGACATAATCCATGTCAAACTCCTGTAGAATAACTATCCATCTACTGATCTTCTTGCCAATGACCCATCGTGTTAACACATATTGGAAAGGGTTGATGACGACAATGATGATGGTTTTGCGAAGCAATATATAGTGACAGAACCGTTGGACAAAGTGAACAACTGCCAAAGCAAGTTTCTCAACATGAGAGTAGTTGAGTTTTGGTTCAACTAGACCTCGATTAAGATAATAGATAACATGCTCTTTGAATGTGTCATCCTCCTCGACCAAAATCACGTCGATGGTCAACTCCCCAACAACCAAATACAACAAGAAATATTTGTTATAATCAGGAGGTCAGAGCAGAGGGGAAGACGTCAGGATACGTTTCAACACTTCAAAGGATTGTTATAATCAGGAGGTCAGAGCAGAGGGGAAGACGTCAGGATTCGTTTCAACACTTCAAAGGAGCACTGAGTAGCTTCATCCCAATAGAAAGGGACCCATTTTTTCAGAAGACGCATGAATCCTTTAGTGATCTTGGCATAATTAGCGACAAAACACTGAAGAAAATTTGTTTTCCTCTGTAAGCTATGAAACTGGGGTATTGTGCATGGGGGAGGCAACCGAACTATCGCCTCAACCTTGATAGGATCGACCATGATTCCTGTTGTCGACACGATGAAAACTAATAAATGACCCGACGTCACACAAAAACTGCACTTGTTAATATTCAAGCGAATTGGATAGTAGCGACATCGCACAAAGATTAGTTGTAGATGGGTGGAATGATCATATCTCTTGCGAGAACATGATGCTAGATCATCAAGGTATGCCTCGAATATGTGTTTGAGGTCATGAAAATCAAATGACATGGCCCGCTGAAAGGTAGCTCCAACATTCTTCATGCCAAAATGTATCTTTCGATACGCAAAGGTACCCCAAGTACAAATAAAAGTCATTTTATGTTGGTCCTCGGGTTTGATTTGAATATGATTATATCCTGAAAAACCATCCATGAAAGAAAAGACTTCGAAACCCGCACACTCATCGACAATCTGATCATTAAACGAGGTTGGAAAATTGTCTTTCAGGCAAGCCTTGTTCAAATCCCATAAATCCATACAAACGCGAATCATGCCTTGTTTCTTGTTAACAAGAACTGGGTTTGATACCCATTCTGTCAATTGTATGGGGTAGATAAAACCAACTATAAGTAGTTTCTCTACTTCTTCCTTGATCGCCACTTCTTTTCTAGGATTGACCAGATGAAGCTTCTGTCGGACCGATTTGACATCAGGATAATTTGTGATTTCATGTTCGACAATTCATGGGTCGATGCCTAGCATCTCATCGTAAGACCAGGAAAAAACGTCACGAAACTCCTTGAAAAAATTGGTGTAAATTTGAATCTCTTCGGGGGAGAAATCCGCTCTGACAAAAACGTTTTCCACAATGCTAGGGGTTCTATAGATATCGATAGGAATCATTGCAACAATTCTTTCCATGTTACCCTCGACATAAACTCTGTGCGTAACCAGAGGGTTGATAGGACAATGGATATCTCCATTCACGGTCAAAACAAACTCTCCCACCTCTATTCTCCTAAGCTCGAGAAGAAAATAAGATCCATGATGTAGATTATCCCAAGGTTTGTCAGGACCATTCATTGCCTCTAGAATCGCCTCGTCAAAGGGAAAGACCAATTCTAAATGATATTGAGTGGCGAGAGAGTCCTGTGCCCAAATAGGGTTGAGAACAGGATCTAGCTTCTGTGAGGGAGCTGGATCGGGGTTGGCTGAGGCTTGTTTGAAAATGCTGTACGTAACCTCAAATATGGATAAGGGCATGGCCATGCCAAGGTACCCTATCACTTCCATCGAAGCCTATGGGGAAGGTAAAGTCCACGGGTCATGAAATTAGCTCATTTTAAAAGATGATACCTGAAGGATTGTAGCCCTCGATTGGTCGGGAACAATCGATATAAATTTTACATCATTGGAAGGTGGTGGATAATCAAAGGTTCCCATCAACGACATAAACAAACTGAGACCTAATTTGACAGTGCCATGCTATGGGTTATCAATCATTGGGACCGTGGAAGCCCTCGATGAAGGGCCCGGACAAGAGAAGGACAACTGGTCGATGGTTACAATTCGACCCTCGTGTGGAAAGCATAATACCCAAAAAACAATGGCAACCACTGCATGCATCACGTAAGTCCAACTCCATCCTAACAAAAGATTGTAGTCAAGATGTGCATTGATTACTTGAACCTTGATGCACACAATTTTACCTCCTAACTGCACGGGGAAAGAAGGAATTATTCTATGTGGTCTAAATGACCGACCGTCAAAATTCATAAGCAATGTAGGTGACAGAGACAACTTAGGCTGGCCAATGGCCTTCCAACATGCCAATGACATCATGAAAGTTGAGGCACCCTCATCAAATACCATATGAAAAATGTTTCGTGTCAATGATTTCATGGTATATGCCACTACTATATGAAAGGTGACGTGGTGAGGAAGATGAGGTTTAAGGTTGGTTGGATCGAAAATGATCATTCTTGGGTTACTAGGCTCTGCCGCTCCCAAGGCAGAAAACTAAGCTTTTCCCTGCGATGGGAAACTCTGGAGAACCTCCAAAGCAAACATTGCACAAGGGGTCTACGCTAGATCCTCCATGATAGAATAGTTCAGAGAAACCCTCACGTTTGGGTTATGGGAAACCTTATTAAACACACCTTTAGGGATGCGATTCATTGTCTCTCCCACTGTCTTCTTAGTTTGAAGAGGATTCAATGGGTTAGTAACCTCCTTTCCATTCTCAACAAATTCTGGCATGCCATAGTCACGAGTCCTGGTTGATAAATGAACATTAATGTTCATCATGTAAATATTCGTGGTCGGGTTGTTAGGAGTAGGCGCGGGGGGTCCCTGAATTTCCCTAGCCATGCTTGTGGATGTGGAAGCCTGAGCCATATTTTACCATTGTGGAAAAGTTTTTGTCAACACAATAGGCTGTTGCTGTGATAGTAGCTTTTGGGATTCTACAAGTCGAGGGCATTGGTGAGTCAGGTGGTATTCCGTGCAAAGCTTACACAAATACTTCAACTTCTTCTTCTCGGTTTTTCCCTCACTATCATTGTTAGCAAAATTTTTATCCCCTTTACTCTTCTTATTTCTTTGTTTCTTCCTTCCCTCGGTATGCTACTTGGCCTTGGGAGTCTTTGACTACACATTGTGTACATACGATGTCTGGGTAGCGGGGTTAACCGAACTAGGAGTCTGGCTGGACACATTATGCTATATTGACAATTGCTACAATTGATTCAACAATAGATCTATGGATTTTCTTTGTGATGAGCCCACTATGCCATCAGCGTAGGGCCCAAACTTTTGTTTGGCCTTATCGAGAGTATACCGTGGCGCATAAGGTAATATCTCGTAAATCATGCCAAACTGAGAGTAAATAAGTTCTAGCTGCTGGGCTCACATAATAGCCTCTTCCTTAGAAAACAACCCAGACGTTGCTACGTCTTTGGACACACAGGGAACAAAAAACTTCAAGAACCACTCAAGAAAGAAAGTAGGAGGGACCTTGACCTTAATCAAGCTCTTTCTTCATCGCCATTCTTGGATATTATTGGAGATATGGTTAGCCTTGATTTTCTTGAAGTTGGCCAACAACTTGATGCTGGCATCATTTCTCACTGGTAAATAGAAATGGTTCAAGAAAACCATCGCCGGGTCATTAAAGTAAGATTACTTTGAGTTGTCAAGCTCTATATACTACTTCGCAACACCCCCTATAAGAGTGCGTTGAAAAAGGCACAACTGAACATAGTCGTCTTTAAACGAGTTTGACGAGCACCACAAGTGAAAGGTAGTCACATGATCACTTGGATCTTTGCCAGGCTTGTCCTCAAATTTTCGAATATCTGAAGGAAACTTAGTTGGCATGGGGGGCCAATGCAGATTGTGACAGATCGGGTCATTCATTAATCTTGACAAGTCTAGAAAATGCAGGGTTGCTAGAAAGGGTAGTTTCAGTTACAAAGTATTTATAGGAAAAGAGGGTCATGGATTTTGACTGGCACCAGGTTGCCAGGAAAAGTTGGACAACTGTCCAGGGTTTTGGTAGAAACCATGGCCTTGAATAGTAAAAGGAAATTGCGTCTTTTGAGGCATCATCGACTGACTCCCAAAATTGGATGACATAGCCTACGTAAGGATTTCTCCCTATGTTGTGTTCCAAGGACCTTGGTTGGGGATGCCCCCAGTCGATCCACCCAATATAGGTACAAAACATTTCCCGGGGTTCCATTGAGTATGGAAGGGGTTTCTCCCGATTGAAATTCCTTGCGAGGGAAACGATCGCTACCAAGGATTCCAAAGACATTGTGTGGAGTATACTGCAGTCGTCGCTCCCTATGAAGGAATGATACCTTGCACTGGGTTTTGTTGACCAAAGCTGGGGTTGACCCCAGTTGGGAAAGAGACTGAAGAAAAAGCGTTGTTCCCAAACACACCAAACAAAGAGAATAACATAGATCCCACCAACGTTGTGTAGGATGAAGGTCCAAAAATGCATCCACTAAACAAGCTATAATTATCATTAGGCCCGATTGGCTACTGGAACATGCCATCGAGCAAAGGGGATGGAGGAGGTATATGACCCCCACTGTAAGGGATAGCATTAAAAGGGGCAGTAGTGCCTGTGGATGATCCTTGTAAGGGAGTGTTAGAGATCCCTGCCCCCAGACCCATGGTATGTAAAGTAGAGTAAGTAATAACTAAATTTGTTTCAATGCCAAAGATCCCATAGGAGAAGGAAGCACTTGTCACGTTCTGAGTGAATGGAACAATGGTTGAAGCCGCCAGAGGGATCGAACCACTGCTCAAATTCATGAGTGTCGGGATAGCTGTGGTCCCTACAGGTGAAAGTGGGAGAGGAGGTATAATTCCCCCTCCAGTGGTAGACGTAACGAGAGTATGAAGACTCCCAAAAGAAGTAGCAACATTTTCTTCCATCACTTCTTGCCAAATGAAATGGAATTTAGGAGAAGTCACCTCGGGGGGACTATCTAAATTAAAAGCGGAGTTGATAGGTCACTGATCGAAGGATTTGTTGGTCTGAAACCCTCGATCTCGAGGTCAAAAATGATATATTCCTATGATTCTATAAAGTCTCCTCTCGGAGCAAGCTCGAGTATAGTTTCATGTGGCCTGGTCGCTTCGAACGATTCTTATTGATCAAGTCTTTGCCTCAATGGTGGCGGAGGTGGCTCCAAGGTAACCAATGACATGCCTTGAAGCCTTCATGACCGTTGGAGCTGTAGAACTTCAACTTTGTGAAATGATCAACTGACACAGTAAGGTTTGACTAGTGTGGAACACATAGCACACACTAAAAGTTTCTTAAAGATAAATCAAGCAATTTGTTATAAAAATAGGACTGCGGAGAAATAAAATAAAAAAATGTAGAAGAAAAACACAGAAGACACACAATATAAGAGAGACACAGATTTACGTGGTTCACCCAGTGTGGGCTACGTCCACGAGAGAAATTGCCAGGTCCTTCCTTTATTATTATCCAACAAATGAAGGGATGAAACCTACAGCAAAAACCATTGTAACTTCCTCTTCTTTCTCTCACAGTATCCTCTCTTAGAACACAATATTCACCATCAACCATAGCCGCGATACATTTCCCTCATAAAAGAGGGTTGCCTTCTAGGAAAAAAAACCCTAACATAATCTATACCGTTAGATCTGCAACCTTATAATGAA
>CBVK0100494481.1:0-19195 GCA_900067695.1 Picea abies | reverse complement strand
TTCAGGGCCTACATGTACTTCCTTCTTTAATTCACTTTGTCATCTTCAAAAATTCATTTCTCCTCAACCATGAAGATCCACGTGACGTGCTACATACCACCGGAAACAAAATGATGTATACTATCCATCCATGGGTGTTGTATCTGCATGTGCATTTTCCTTCATGTCCAAATACCTTCATCAATCTTGCGGTCCAAAACCCATGACTAGGGTTGAAATCAATGACAACAACCAATCTTCCAACATATAAGTTTCACCTTTCCATATAAATTTCAAGAATCTACTTTGAATATTTTTGACACAAGCACATAGCTACATTAACCATTCAACACATAATAACATATCCATTCCATTGACTAGTAAGGCATAAAGTTCCATTTGAAGCTCTATTTTTATAATTTTTGTAGATACCTTATGACACTTTCCTATATCCCTTGGATTTATTCATCATTTGAGATATTTGGTAGTATATACAAATATATTTACTTGTTTTTTAGGGATGTTGATATTTACAAAATTTTGTGTGTTGGTGTAATTTACTAGTATTGTGGCATTGTTGCTCTTTAAATGAAAAGGAAAAGAGATGAAAACAATCTTGCAAAAATGTAGAATTCATTTTGTTATCAAATATAAACAACCATGAGTAAGATGGAATTGAATTGCAAAGAGTGAATATGGCATTGTACTTAACAAATAATAATCTAGTGTCATATTGTATGATTGTAGTTCAAGAACAAGAATCTATATATGGAACAATTATTTCTTGAGTGCATCGTATTTTTTAACACAATTCTGTAGTGTACAAGAGTCTTAAAAAAATATTATTAAAAATAAGTAATCACAAGTGACAAAATCCTTAAAAACTAGGTTCAAAGTGTTAGCTAGCAAACATTTACACTAAGAATCAACACTAAGATTCAAGATATTTTCCATGAATAGAAAATCTATATTACTTTGTTAATGTTGGTATTTCTATAATGAGTCAACCTATTCATAGATTGATTAGGTTCAAAGTGTTTGATAACGAACATTTACACTAAGAATCAACACTAAGATTCAATATATTTTCCATGAATAGAAAATCTATATTACTTTGTTAATGTTGGTATTTCTATAATGAGTCAATCTATTGATAGATTGATTCCATTTTAGGTAATCTGTAATGATCATTAGCCAAGCTATCAAGATTCCTTAGGTTAGTGAGTCGGGCCAAGCTATGATATATGCTCCCTTAGTTATGGAGTCAAACAAAAATTTCATTCAAAAAATCAATGATTAACATGATTATGTAATTCACGCCAAGTTTTGCATTTTTCTATGTTCTTCATTTCATAACAAGATAAATAAATATTCATTTCCAAGAGTCATTTATATTTGGACTAGGTTGACAAAACAAATATTGAAACCATCTAGTGAGACCTAATGATAATGAGTAAGTAAATATCCCCCTATGCTTAACATGTCTACATATTATCATGAGTCTTGGACACATCTCTGTGTAAGACATGAGTGACCTACTTGTGTAGTAAACTAACTGCTCAAAAATGAACCAGTCTCCCACTTTGGTTGTCTTTTCCAATGTCTTCCACTTTGGTGGTCTTTTCCAATTGTATAGGCCCTTTGACTAAAGGAATAGTTATAACAAATACTTCATTTTGGATGATAGGGTCTAATTTATAGAAATAAAATAGTCTTAGATGAGAACTAATTATTATACTCATTTATTACTTCACACATATTGAACAAAGTTATTGAATGCTTATCTTATTGATGATATTTATATTCATATAATATAACTTCAAATTGACAACTTATTGGATTTGTGTTGGATATGTAGGCATAGCTAGCACATACATAACTCACACGTAGACAATAATAACAAGTGATGTTCCTTATATGCATATTTTTAAAATGTTCATGTAACTAATCATGCATACAAATAAATAAAGTAAATCAAACTTCAAATAATCCTCATTAAAGAAAGAATAATAATTCAACATTCATCCATCTTTAAAATTGAATTATTATAATTTAAACATGGTAGGAACTATGTGAGGAAGTAAGGAATCATAATGTTATGAGGGCCATGTGACCTAACAATATTGATATATCCACTCATAGTAGAAAATTTTTCTAATGAAAACCCATATCATATGGGAGTTTTTATGTTAGAAATAACATTTTATCCCTACCTTCTAGTTAACAAAAACTCTTCATAAGTATCGATATTTCATTGACTTTTGATTTAATAGTATTTTTAATGGTATATCATTGTTCTGTAGAGTGATCTCCTTCTCCATTTTCAAATGATTTAGATAAGAATTGAAATCTTTATGCCAACCCCCATTAAGCAATAGGTAGCATATTTTCTTTCATGTTAGAAGTCTCTTGTGGTTGTACATTAGGTAGCTAGTTTTAGTCATTCTCTTAATGGGTAAATAACTAATTATATGAGGATAGGATAGGTTACATATGCTATTAATTATAAGAGTATAAATTATAAACACTTTTGAATTTTCTCAGTATTTCTCCATGATTATATAGAAATGATACAACCCAAATATTCAAATCCATATATAATATAACAAGATTGATGAGTGTCTCAAAAGGGGTTTATTTTTTTCCCAGAGCCAAAATTCATATGATTTACAATTGTTTTCAAGGTAAAAATAGGTTTTGGACATGGATGGATATGATGTTAGGTTTAATAATCAACAACAAATAAAATCAAAACTATATCAAGCAAGGGAGTTAGGGACTTTATAGTTAAGAAATCCCTTAGTGGAAATATGGTTCCTTTATGTAACAATTAGGTATAAATCCCCTAGTGGAAATCCCTTAGTTTGTAGTAAAATTAGGTCCCTTTATGTATCCCTTAGTTTATAGTAAAATTAGGTCCCTTTCTGTAACTTTAGATGACCATAAAATATTTCACAATTATGTATTTAGTTCAACTATATCCACAACTATCCAACAATTTGTCCTTAAATCTCTCAAGTGATCCAAATATATAATATAGCATTTGCACAGTTCAATTGTTATATAATATAACATTATCACAAAAATTACATTTGCTCCACCTCATCTTAATTTATATTAGGAATTTACAAACAACCCTAGGGAACTTTTAATGAATCCACTTGCTTGTTATTTTTCTGAATTGATTTCCCTTGGCGAACCCAACTTTCTGATTTCAATGACTTCTTTGTGTGGGTTTTTTTGATTATTATGAAAAGATCGTGGTTTTATCTTTTGTCACTTATCCATTTAGTCATTAGTCCATGCCTGAGCAGTCAACCAGGAGCTGAATCGATGGTCGTCACTTCGGTGTTTAAAGACCTATAGATTCAAATGCCCTTTTTTTTTGTGCATGGATGATGAATAAAGGATAAGAATTTGTCATGTTGTCTATCCATTACTTATATTTTAGTTGATTGATTCATGGATGAATGTTTAGTCTTTGCGTCTTCTTATTTGATGTGGATTGTGAATGATAAACCTATGATTTGAATGACAATCCGTTGGTGAACCCAACTTCTAATTTCAATGACTTCTATGTGTGGGTTTTATGGATTATTATGAAAAGATTGTGGTTTTATCTTCTGTCACTTATCCCTTTAGTCACTAGTCCATTCTTGAGCATTCGATTAGGAGCCGAATCGACGGTCGTCACTTTGGTGTTTAAATACCTATAGATTCAAATGCCCTTCTTTTCTGTGCATGGATGATGAGTGAAGGATAAGAATTTGTCATGCTGTCTATCCTTTACAAATATTTTAGTTGATTGATTAATGGATGAATGTTTAGTATTTGCGTCTTCTTCTTTGATGTGGATTGTAAATGATAAACCTCTGAGTTGAATGACATTCCCTTGGTGAACCCAACTTCTGATTTCAATGACTTCTATGTGTGGGTTTTATTGATTATTATGAAAAGATTGTGGTTTTATCTTTTGTCACTTATCCCTTTAGTCATCAGTACATGCCTGAGTAGTCAGCCAAGGGCCAAATAGACGGTCATCACTTCGGTGTTTAAATACCTATAGATTCAAATGCCCTGCTTTTTTGTGCATGGATGATGAGTGAAGAATAAGAATTTTTCCTGCTGTCTATCCCTTATCTTTTAGTTGATTGATTCACAGATAAATGTTTAGTCTCTGCGTCTTCTTATTTGATGTGGATTGTGAATGATAAACCTCTGATTTGAATGACAGTCCCTTGGCGAACCCAACTTCTGATTTCAACGACTTCTATGTGTGGGTTTTATTGATTATTATGAAAATATTGTGGTTTTATCTTCTGTCACTTATCCCTTTAGTCATTAATTATTATTAATTCATTAATTGTGATTATTATTAATTCATTAATAACCTAGACATTAGTAACTAATGTGTTTATTGAACCATAATATTGTATGTGTGTTGGATATTTAGGCATAGCTAGCACACACATATCTCATATCAATATGTAGACGATAATAACAAGCAATGTTCCTAATGTAATTTTTAAAATGTTAACAAATAATAATGAAAAAAATAAAAATAAAGTAAATCACTGGGCTCCCTTTAAACCCTTAATTCCATCTCACATCTCCCATCCCTTCCTTTTTGAAATATGTTGGATTTTTGACAATATTGAACTAACTCTTGAGATAATCCAAATGCGAAATCTTCAAACCTTTCGACCTAATATCTCTAGTAGACAACTAGTATTAGTCATCACACATCTAGGGGAGTGTGGATAGCATGACCCTCCCACAACATGAGGGGAGTGTGGATATCTATAAACATTACCCTTTATAATCATTAATTTTGTGACAATTAAAAGACTCACTCAATTACATCTTCTTCGAAATATATGTCATTAAAACTCACATTACTATTTGTAGAAATAGGCTTCATTACCACCATAAATTTTGTGACAATTAAGAATCACTCAAAATCATCTTCTTTTTAATATATATTGTAATGTCCCCAAGGCCGAGCCCAGTTGTAAATCTGATGTATGAAATGAATTGTGAATATGTGTTATAGGCTGGTGAGCCAAGTTTGTATAAGCCAGTGGGCTTATGTGATTGTTAGGTTAGAGAGCCTAAGGGTTGGAGGCCAAGGGACTGATTTTGTACTTGTATATATGCAAAAACATTTAATAAAATTGTAAACACCGCCAGGTGCAGACTGACCACGATGAATGAGTGAAGGGGGACTGAGCTTCCACAGAGAAGGCAAGGGATTAGGGGCTGGAAGGTGGGAAAAGGGGATAAGTGTTTAGCCTAGGGGGGGGCCTTAAGCCTAGGAATAATATTTTATTATTATTCCAAAAGAACATGTGCCATTTATATTTTTTATCCTAAGTTCCTGACCAAGGGAAGGTGATGCGTGCTGGTGGAATGCATGCAGTCTCCAGGGCGACAAGTGTCGACCCTGGTGCATGCGAATAAAACAGTTTGGGTGGACCATGAGGGGGGTTCATTCTCTCATTCGAGCGGACTACCTGAGGGTGGATGGGCTCTGAGAAGAACGACTGACTCGAGCTCTGCAGAAAAACCTCGTACACCCTTTGAACTGAAAAACCCGTGTATACCTCCGTACTGAACCAGAAGCCTGTGATCGATTCTGAAAGAGCCAATTTCACCTCTGTTTGAATCGAAAAATCCCATGTTGTGTCTGGAGAATCCGTGTGCATCCATTTCCCGAGATCGAGCCTGTGCGTGAGATCTCTGTCCCGAAGCCGTGAACTTGAGCCATTTTTCCATTGCTCAGCCTGTGGAAAAATCCGTGTCTATTTTTCCGTTGGTTGTGTGGCCACATAGTGCTGGACTGCATGGGAGGTTTTTTGATCTGTGAGAAATTCTCTCCAGGTGAGAGAGTGTGCAGAGGAAGGAGAGAAATCCTAGAAGGAACCCTGTAGCTACCACAGAGCTCGGAGACTTCCGGTTCGGTCTGTTGCTGTAACCTAAGGCAAGGGAGGTTAGCAACCGAAGGACTGTCCAGGTGATAGAGAAGGTGTATACTCCTGGGGTGGAACAAAGATGTGGGGAATGAGGGTTTGTGGGAAGTGAGTGTGGGTAGTTCCTGGGAGAGAATCCCTTCCTGTGGCTGTGTGCTGTTTTCCCTGTAACCTCAGCCTAACCTAGGAATTCCTTCTCTCGGGGTGGAGCTTAGTCCCAGCTCGGGGGTGACCCACTGCTGAGCTGAAGAGCAGTGTGGTCTAAGGCTGGGAGGTTCGTGGAAGGCCTGCACTTGGTTGGTGGATTCTACCACTGTTAAAAGATAAGTATCTGATTATGTTGTAATCATGTTTTGCATGAATCTACTGCTTATGTTATCATGATTTCCGCTATGTATATGAATTATTATGAAACGCTATTGATTGTTAATTATGGCAGTAACTCATATGAATACTCTGTGTAGAATGTGTTTATTTGTTTAAATGCATGTGGATTATATAATACCTGTATAAGTTATGTACCAAGTGGTGTTAAAGTTTCCTTTTAAGAGCGATTAAGCCATGGTAGCTGAAAAGGTGCGCTATAGTTTGGTATCAGAGCCAAGGTTTCGAAATTGAGCCTAGATGGGCTAGTGGAGCGGTCTTTGGACTGAGAATCCGAGGGGAAATTGTGTCTAGAAGGCCAATTTCGGACCCCGGTTTGCTCCAAAGTGTCAAGGAGTTACTTGACGAGTTTTTAAGCTCAGGAGGTATAGCGACGTTATGAAACCGCAACCAGTGTGGTATATGTCTACAGGGAGAGAGGAATCCACACCAGAAGTGCTGGAGCTTTAGGATCTGTTCGGGAGGGAAGGTGAACCCTCATGACCATCAGATCTGGAAAGTGTGCATGGGGTTTACATCCCTTTGGAGTTTCACAGGAGTGCAGAAATCACGATACGCGAAATCTCGAATTAGTCTGGACCGTCCATTAGAAAGAATCTGTGGAGAGTGATCAACCTTTCGCTGACTCGTAACTTGAAAAGGTCAAAGGGTGAGTTCATGAGAATTCACGAAACATGAATTCATGATTGGATCATAACCGTCGATCTAATAGAGATCTGGACCGTTAGTTGTCCAGGAAGAAATTGACGTTTTGGGAGATAGGAAGTGAGGAGAGGTGAATAGCTCCGAAACCCAAAACCCCGAAATCCTGAAATAATCTACACCATAGATCGTGGGGAGAAGATATGACCATTGGATTTTAATAGGAATGGACGTGGAGACATGGAGATGTACCACGTGTCAGTGGGTCGAGAAGAAAAGTGAGAGTGGTGGGACCCGATGATGTCGTTAAAAGCGACGTGGACCCTCATGAACGTGCCACGTGCCACCATGGTTGTGGGTGACCACTGTGCTATGTGGGCCTGGAGGGTAAAGTAAATCGGAATTTTGGAAGTCGAGGGTTGGAAAGGAAAGCAAGTCTGAAAGCCTCATGGATCGAAAGCCCGAAGTACTGAAATCTCTGAAGATAGAAGAATCGTAGCGTATTTTAAGGACGACAACTATGTTGTGGTCTCGAAGAATAAGGAAATTGATTTTTTGGAGTTCGGGAATTGAAATGATAAAAGGTTGGGAGTCACTGCAAAATGAACTCTCGGGTGCCAAAAACCCGAAGTCCCGGGTATCGAAAACCTGAAGGTTCGAAAGTCTCGAAATGCCGAAAACGAAAGTTTCGAAGACCCAAAAATTGCAGAGCTGAATGAGAGCTCAGAAAACTTATTTGAATCAAAATGTCTTTTGTTCTTGTTCATATTGGCGTATAAATGTTGTGGATTGTTCATGAAGTTTTAATGACCTGATAAACTTTGAATTGAATTGCACAGTGCGTGTGCAGAGTTCAACGAGGGTCAGGACTCTAGTTAACCAACACCGAGTATGGAATGGGAAAAGGTGCAGATTGCCTCTGAAATAGGAGACGAACGGGAAGGAAAGGATGTCAATGTGGAAGTGGAAGGATCGAATTCCAATGGGCACGGGAAAGAAAAGGATAAGGAAGGACACATAATAAAAATCATTGAAAGATTGCAAAGAGAGGCCCAGGATCACCGAGCTGATAGCCGAAAGCTCATGAAAGTCAGGGATCGGTAGGGTGTATTAAAATTAAAATTTTTGAAGAGTCTGGAAAGAATAGAGAGGAAACTTGAGAAGGGAAGAGACTCAAGTAAGACAGAGAGTTGTAGAACCCCTGGGAGAAGAAGGAGATCAAGAAGCATCAGGACTCCTGAGAGGAAAAGGAGGTCGAGGAGTGGTAGCCGACATCTTAGTCGCTCCCAAAGACATTCTATTAGGGGAACACACAGTAGTTCGAGCTCGTCTCCTACCAGAAAGCACCGAAAATCTGGAAGGGATGAATTGAAAGGGGAAATCAACAAGATTAAACCGCCTACGTTTGATGGTAAACATAAGAAGGAAGAAGATGCCGAAATATGGTTGCTGGGTATAAAGAAATACTTCCAACTGCAGAAGGAAGAATTGCAATGTACCAGCTGAAAGGAAAAGCATCCATGTGGTGGGATTAGTTGGTGTAGGTGCAACACATCAAAGAGAAAGAGGTCATGTGGAAGGAGTTTAAGAGGTATTTTGAGAAGAAATACCTGACCAAAAGATACTATGACAGAAAGATGAAGGAGTTCTTCAAACTCAAGTTGGGTAGTATGACCATTGATGAGTATGAACGAAGTTTTCTGGAACTACTAAAGTATGTTCCATTCATCAAAGACGAGGTTGTTAAAATTCATAAGTATCTGAGTGGACTGCCACCTTCCATTGGTGACAATATTCAATATGATGATCCTAAGACTATGGAAGAAACAATAAGAAGGGAGAAATGCTTATACGAACAACAAAGAGAAAACCCTACCTTTCAGAAGTCTTGGGATGACCAGAAGAGGTTTAAGAAAGAACAGAGGCAGAAGGGAAACATGCCTCCCTTTTTCAAGAACAACCCTTGGGGACCGTCATCTTTTAGAGACCCCAGGAAAGTTGAAGGAATTGAGCAGATGCCAAGGTCTCCACCTATGGAGTGTTGGGGCTGTAAAGGGAATCATAAGTATAGAGATTGCCCCCACAGAAAAGACAAAGCAAGAACTGTCCATACTGTTCAGCAAGCTGACACAATGGAGGATATGGGCAACAGAATGTTGAGGATCTACGTAGCCCTGGACAACAAACAAGTAGAATTTCAATCGCACATGATTGAAGTGGAAGGTACGATCAACAACCGACCACTTGTGATTTTAATTGATTCAGGGGATAGCCATAGTTATATAGATCCTAGAGTGGTGGAAAGTTTGCATTTAACAAGAAGCAAACATGAAAAGTATTGGTTGGTGAAGTTGGCCATAGGGACCAAGAGGAAGGTCACTGAATTGGTTAAGTCCTGTTCAGTGGACATGAAAGGAATGAACACTAAGGCTGAATTGAACATTTTGCCTTTAGGCTCATATGATTGCTTAATTGTGATGGACTAGTTGGACCAACACCATGCCCTTCTGGATTGCTGTAACAAGAGGTTTACCTACCTGAACGAAGAGGGAAATCCGATAACAGTCCAAGGAATTCCCAGAGCCGTGGCTGTTAGGGAAATCTCAACCATGTAGCTGAAGAAATGTTACCAGAAAGGATGTCAATTATATGCAGCTCGGGTGGAAGAAGCATCCCGAGATGTAGTCTCGAATCTGGAAGATCACGAGGTACTCAAAGAGTTAAAGGATGTATTTTAGGAGGTACCTGGACTACCTCTGATGAGGGACATTGATTTTTCTATAAATTTGATGCCTGGAGCAACTCCAGTTTCGAAGGCTCCTTATAGAATGAGTATGCCAGAGCTGAAAGAGTTGCAATTGCAGCTTGAAGAACTACTAAAAAAGGGATACATTCACCCTAGCATGTCACCTTGGGGAGCCCTGATCCTATTCGTGAAGAAGAAAGATGGGACGTTGAGACTATGCATTGATTTTTGGCAGTTGAATAAGGTCACTATCAAGAACAAGTATCCTCTGCCAAGGATTGATGATCTTTTTGATCAGTTGAAGGATGAGAAAATATTTTCAAAAATAGATCTCAGATTTGGATATCACCAAGTGAGAATAAATGATGAGGACATTAGCAAGACTGTCTTTAGAACAAGGTACGGTCATTATGAATTTACAGTGGTGCCATTTGGACTGACAAATGCACCTGCTGTTTTCATGTGCTTAATGAATGGAGTGTTCAAAGATTATTTGGACAAGTTTGTCATAGTCTTCCTGGATGATATCTTGGTGTATTCCAAGATAGAGGAAGAACATGAACAACACCTGAGAATGGTGCTACAGGTGTTGAGAGAACACCAGCTATATGCAAAATTGAGAAAGTGCTCATTTTACCAAAGGTAGATTCATTACTTGGGGCACATTATATCAAAGGAAGGGATTGCTGTGGATCCTGAAAAGGTTGAGGCCATTCGAGAATGGTTGGTGCCAAGGAATGTGGCAGAAGTTAGATCTTTTATGGGTCTGGTAGGCTACTACAGAAGGTTTATAGCCAGATTCTCAAAGATAGCTCACCCTATCACTTCCTTGCAAAGGAAGGGGAAGAAGTTCCAGTGGATTGAATAATGTGAGAGCAACTTCCAGCGATTGAAGTAGCTACTAACCAGTGCTCCAATCCTGAAGATTGCAGATCCAAATAAGGATTACGTAGTGTGCACAGATGTGTGTAAGGAGGGGTCGGGAGGAGTTCTCATCCAAGAGGGATTTGTAATTTGTTATGAGTCTCGAAAGATGAAAGAGCATGAAAGGAATTATGCCACTCACGATTTAGAGCTAGCAGCAATCATCCATGCCTTGAGGAAATGGAGACATTACCTCATGGGAAGGAGATTCTAACTAAGAACATACCACAACGGTTTGAAGTATTTATTTGATCAGTCGAATTTAAATGCGAGACAAACCAAATGGCTGGAGTTTCTGTGCGAATATGACTTTGATATCAAGCATATCAAAGGGAAAGAAAATAAGGTGGCTGATGTACTTAGTAGAAAAGTGCACGAATTACATGCTACAACCATTAGCATGTACATAACTGAGATGAAAGACAGAATTTTGGAAGCTGCAAATACTGATTTGCAGTACATAAGTCTTGTAGCAAAGCTACAACAGCGTGAGAGAGAACAAACCAAGGAAAGTTACACCTTGGGAACTAATGGTTTACTTCTGTATAAAAACAGAGTGTATGTACCCAATGTCCGAGAATTTAAGCTGGCAGTTTTAAAGGAGATGCATAACGTGGCTTATGTTGGACATCCTGGATATCAGAAGACTGTGGTAGCAGTCAAAAGACATTATTTTTGGCTGGGTATGAAGAACAAAATTGTTGAATACATCGCCAGATGTATGGAGTGCTAGAAGGTTAAGGCTGAGCATAGACACCCAGTAGGGTTGTTGCAGCGTTTACCCATTCCTGAGTGGAAATGGAACGTGGTAAAAATGGATTTTATCACCGGACTACCTAGAACCAACAAACAACATGATTCAATTATGGTGGTGGTGGACAAGATTACTAAAGCCACCCATTTTATTCCACTAAAAACCACCCACAGGGAAGCTAATGTTGCTGATATCTTTTTAAAAGAAGTTGCCCGCTTGCACGAAATTCCTAAGACAATTGTGTCTGATAGGGACCCAAAATTCACCTTGAATTTATGGAAAGGACTATTCAAGGGATTCGGAATGAATCTGAAATTTAGTACAACGTATCATCCCAAGTCTGATGGTCAGACAAAGAGGGTGAACATGGTAATAGAAGACATACTGAGAATGTATGTGATGGACAAACCATCAAGGTGGGAAGACTATCTGTATTTGGTAGAATTCGCCTACAATAATGGGTATCATGCATCATTGAAATATGAGCCAATTCGAAGCACTTTATGGAAGAAAGTGAAACACTCCAGTGAGATGGGATAATCTAGCTGATAGAGCAGTAGTTGGGCCTGAGCTGCTCAAAGAGATGGAAGATCAAATGATAAAAATTAAACATAATCTAAAAGTTGCCCAGGATAGGCAGAAAAGTTACATTGATAGTAACAAAACCCATAGAGAATTCAAAGTGGGTGACCATGTTTTCCTGAAAGTGAAGACTAACAGGAGTTCCCTGAAGTTGGGAAGTTGCACCAAATTGGCAGCAAAATTTTGTGGGCCATTTGAGATCCTGGAAAGGATTGGGCCAGTTGCATACATTCTTGCACTACCTGCATCTATGACTGTACATAATGTGTTTCATGTTTCACTTTCATGTTTCACTGCTTAAGAAATATGTACCTGATGCTAATCATGTTATCGATTGGAATGCGATTCAGATGGAACCAGAAGGTGTCCTGCAAATGCATCCTATGCGCATATTGGACAGGAAAAGAAAACAATTCTGGAATTGAGCCATAGAGCTTATAAAGGTTTAGTGGACCTGGTACGGTCCTGAGGACGCGAAATGAGAGCATTTAGAAGTTATGCGGGTAGAGTAACCACATCTTTTTGAAAATTTTGAAAGGTTTGCAGAGATAGTGTAAGTTGCACTTAGGACAGTGCAAAAATAAGGGAGGGGGATTGTAATGTGCCCAAGGCCGATCCCAGTTGTAAATCTGATGTATGAAATGAATTGTAAATATGTGTTATAGGTTGGTGAGCCAAGTTTGTATAAGCCGGTGGGATTATGTGATTGTTAGGCCAGAGAGCCTAAGGGTTGGAGGCCAAGGGACTGATTTTGTACTTGTATATATGCAAAAACATTTAATAAAATTGTAAACACCGCTAGGTGTAGACCGACCATGATGAATGAGTGAAGGGGGACTGAGCTTCCACAGAGAAGGCAAGGGATTAAGGGCTGGAAAGTGGGAAAAGGGGATAAGTGTTTATCCTAGGGGGGGGCTTAAGCCTAGGAATAATATTTTTTTATTATTCCAAAAGAACATGTGCCATTTATATTTTTTATCCTAAATTTCTGACCAAGGGAAGGTGATGCGTGCTGGTGGAATGCATGCTGTCTCCAGGGCGACAAGTGTCGACCATGGTGCATGTGAATAAAACAGATTGGGTGGACCATGAGGGGGGTTCATTCTCTCATTCGAGAGGACTGCCTGAGGGTGGATGGGCTCTGAGCAGAACGACTGACCTGAGCTCTACATAAAAACCTCGTACACCTTATGAACTGAAAAACCCGTGTATACCTCCGTACTGAACCAGAAGCCTGTGATCGATTCTGAAAGAGCCGGTTTCACCTCTGTTTGAATCGAAAAAGACCATGTTGTGTCCAGAGAATCTGTGTGCATCCACTGCCCGAGATCAAGCCTGTGCATGAGATCTTTGTCTCGAAGTCGTGACCCTGAGCCATTTTTCCATTGCTGAGCCTGTAGAAAAATCCGTGTCTGTTTTTCCATTGGTTGTGTGGCCACGCAGTGCTGGACTGCGTGGGAGGTTTTTTGACCTGTGAGCGGTTCTCTCCAGGCGAGAGAGTGCGCAGAGGAAGGAGAGAACTCCTAGAAGGAACCCTGTAGCTGCCACAGAGCCCGAAGACTTCCGGTCCGGTCTGTTGCTGTAACCCAAGGCAAGGGAGGTTAGAAGCCGAAGGATTGTCCAGGTGACAGAGAAGGTGTATACTCCTGGGGTGGAACAGGCATATTGGGAATGAGGGTCTGTGGGCAGTGAGTGTGGGTGGTTCTTGGGAGAGAATCCCTTCTTGTGGCTATGTGTTGTTTTCCCTGTAACCTCAGCCTAACCTAGGAATTCCTTGTCTCGGGGTGGAGCTTGGTCCCAGCTTGGGGGTGACCCACTGCTGAGTTGAAGAGCAGTGTGGTCTAAGGCTGGGAGGTTCGTGGAAGGCCTGCACTTGGTTGGTGGATTCTACCACTGTTAAAAGATAAGTATCTGATTATGTTTTAATCATGTTTTGCATGACTCTACTACTTATGTTATCATGATTTCCGTTGTGTATATGAATTAGTATGAAATGCTATTGATTGTTAATTATGGCAGTAACTCATATGAATACTCTGTGTAGAATGCGTTTATTTGTTTAAATGCATGTGGATTATATAATACATGTATGAGTTATGTACCAAGTGGTGTTAAATTTTCCTTTTAAGAGCGATTAAGCCATGGTATCTGAAAAGGTGCGCTACATATATCCCATTAAAATTCACATTACTATTTTTACAATAGGTTATGATGCACTTACATTTGAAATTATTGTCATGATTACTCTCAATCAACGTGAATTGCCACCTTATATGACTATATTTTATCTAGATTTCTAACTCCAACTAAATTTATATTAGGAATACCTCATCGAAATTTATATTAGGAATACGAAAAATCCTCATACAACATTTGCACCATAAGGAATAAGGAATATATATGTTGTCTTAGTGGATTGAACCATGTTCAAAGAATATGCACATGCTATTGAGTTAATTTTGGGTAGTTATCCACTCAATGTAGAAATCCATTAGTTTATAGTACACAATTAGGTCCCTTTATGTAACTTTAGGCGACCATAAATTATTTCACAGTTATGTATTTAGTTCAACCATATCCACAACTATCCAAAAATTTGTCGTTAAATCTCTCAAGTGATCCAACTATATAATATAACATTTGCACAGTTCATATGTTATATAATATAACATTATCCAATCTGTGATCAGATAAGAGTGCACCACTTAGTAAAGCAAGATTTCTTATGTGCCCAGATTAAAGGCATAACAAGTTGTTGTGCACCACTTACTAAATATTTCTTATGTTATTAGTGGGTACATGAGGTTATGAATATAAACTCTTTGTTTTGGGGATTCTAATGCATTGCATTATATGTGATCTTTGTGGATCCAACCATAGGGATTTTTTAAGGGATCTTAAAGAAATTTTCTTATACATTTTTTTAGTGGATCTAACCATAGGGAACTTTTAATATACACATGCTATTGAGTTATTTTTGGGTAGTTATCCACTCAATGTAGAAATCCCTTAGTTTATAGTACACAATTAGGTCCCTTTATGTAACTTTAGGTGACCATAAAGTATTTCACAGTTATGTATTTAGTTCAACCATATCCACAACTGTCAAACAATTTGTCGCTAAATCTCTCAAGTGATTCAACTATATAATATAACATTTGCATAGTTCATATGTTTTATAATAGAACATTATCCAATCTGTGATCAGACAAGAGTGCACCACTTAGTAAAGAAAGATTTCTTATGTGCCAAGATTAAAGGCATAACAAGTTGTTGTGCACCACTTACTAAAGATTTCTCATGTTATTAGTGGGTGTGTGAGGTTATGAATATAAACTCTTTGTTTTGGGGATTCAAATGCATTGCATTATATGTGATCTTTGTGGATCCAAGCATAGATAATTTTTAAGGGATATTAAAGAAATGTTCTTATACATTTTTTTAGTGGATCCAACCATAGGGAACTTTTAATGATTCATAAAGAAATGTTATAAGGAATATATATGTGGTCTTAGTGGATTGAACCATGTTCAAAGAATATGCACATGCTATTGAGTTATTTTTGTGTAGTTATCCACTCAATGTAGAAATCCCTTAGTTTATAGTACACAATTAGGTCCCTTTATGTAACTTTAAGTGACCATATAAAGTATTTCATAGTTATGTATTTAGTTCAACCATATCCACAACTATCCAACAATTTGTTGTTAAATCTCTCAAGTGATCCAACTATATAATATATCATTTACACAGTTCATATGTTTTATAATATAACATTATAAAATATGTGATCAGACAAGAGTGCACCACTTAGTAAAGCAAGATTTCTTATGTGGATCCAACCATACAAAACTTTTAATGAATCCTCATGCTTGTTGTTTTTTTGAATTGTTTTCCCTTGAGGAACCCAAATTCTGATTTCAATGACTTCTCTGTGTGGGTTTTATTGATTATTATGAAAAGATTGTAGTTTTATATTTTTCCACTTATCCCTTTAGGCATCAGTCCGTGCCTGAGTAGTCGACTAGGAGCCAAATTGATAGTCGTCACTTCGGTGTTTAACGACCTATAGATTCAAATGACCTGCTTTTCTGTGCATGGATGATGAGTGAAGGATAAGAATTTTCCATAATGTCTATGGACCTCTTACTTATATTTGAGCTGATTGATTCATGGTTGAATGTCTAGTATTTGCACCTTCTAATGAGCTAGTACCTCTGCTGCTTGATTGATTAAAATTTTGATTTATCTCTGCGTTTTTAATTGCTTGAACTTGTGTACATCTCTGCATTTTTATTGATAAACTATGCATTGTGGATAGATATTGAGGAGATATGTCGACACATGATTCTCCAAACATTCCTCGCAAATTATCTAGGTATTCTCAATAAGGAAGAACAATAACTCCTTCTTCGACTAAGACTCCGAGTGAACAACAACAATCTCATCAGATGAGATTTTCAAATGGGTCTGTAAATAGATCAACTGTAGAACCTGCTCAAGCCAGTGCTATGGATGCAACCTTCTTAGATAGTTTTCACATCGATACTCCTACACCTGAGAATGTAGGGAATACCTCTAGACAAGAGAATATTTTTGGTAAGTTTCTTAAATTTTGTTTATTTTTGTTGAATTTATTTGTATTTAAATTTATGTGAGGTTAAATCTTGAAGTTACTTTCAAATGTGTGTGTAGAAAATCAATTTAGAGCAAGGGCCGACAATGAGAGTGGTTGTCACGAAGATTCAAATGTCGATGCAGAGGATGAAGGTGGATTTAGGAGACCGCGTTATCAAGAAACAAAAGATTACATGTCTACATCCACCTATCCTTCAGATGTTGGTGATGAACTTCCCTAGGAAGAGACTATTGAAGCAATGACGCTTGAGCGATGCTCAGGTGTTAAAAAGAGGTTGGAAAATGATTTGCTAGTCTTGGAACTCCCTCAGGTGAGTAAACAAAGTTTGGAAATTGTTTTGAATTCATTAGAAAACTTTATGGATGTATATCAGAAAATGGGTTCAACCACTAACAATTTTGTCGATCTAATGAGGTGACGAAAGTCAGAGGTGATGGGTCCTGATAAATGAGAGACAATAAAAAATAGAGTTACAAAAGAAAATGCCATTTCCATGTTCAATTTCAAAGAGGGACCAAAGCAGAAGATGTTGAAGGTGCAATATTTTAAGCACCCTGACATTGCAGGAAATCTGTATAACCGATTTTTGGCGGCATATGGGAAATTTCCATGGAACAATGAGGTTCCACACTATTTTGCAAGACATTGTTTTGCAGAGTTTTTCTTGCATATGCACCCTGATTATACTAGCCTATCGTTCAAATATTATGGGATTGATAAAGGATGTACATATGATCACAAAGGGGCATATCGAAGTGCAGTAGTGCCGAGGTTTCCATAACCTTTAGTACCCCACCAAACAGGGGAATTTGCATCACTTTCAGAGTTGTAGGCTACATCAGAGGTTGACAAAGAGGCTGGGAGTGAAATCAGAGAAAATTTGGAAGCAATTTTTTATGGTGTTGACATTGGCATGAACTATCAGCGAGCAGAAGCAAATTCTTGGGCCACATTTGTTTATAAAACAGATGCGGATTTAGCTACAATGTCAACAAAAAATGTTTTGGAGTATGAAAAATTTTGCCTGGATGGTTGGAAGAAGGTCATTCAGAATGATGACCCAAACTGTAGATTGGTATGTGTTCTAGTTACGAAAACTTTGATGCATTTTCTGATAGTTTACTTCTAATTTTAGATTTAGATATCATTGTATAATAGAGTTGTTATTGCTATTAATTGCAGTTTGGAGATATGTTGAATGAATCTCCAGTAGGTAGGGGACCTAATTCGATAAGTCTAAATTTGTATGGGTTGAATCAGGTATGTGTTTTCTAATAGTTGTTCAGTTTCCACTCTTTTGAATAAGAGATCAACAACATTTATAATTTTGTATAATTGTGAACACATTGAATCCTATATTTAGTTCTTAGTTGTGTTTTTCACAGATCCCTATTCCATCTCCTACTACTTGAGAAGGCTTGTCTCAATTCTCATTGGGAGAGTTTGAAGAGGGTGGGAGTTCACAGGTATCATTTAATGTCTTAAAATCATTTAAATTTAATGTGTTCTAATCATTTAAATTTAATTTTTCAAAATTTCAAATTTGAAGAGAGTACTTGAGAGTATGCTTGGGAGGGAGACTGGGATTGAGGAGGAAGCACCCATATTTGAGAAGGATGTGTTCATTTAGGATGATTCATAAATGTATGTTTTTTACTTTTATTAATTTTTTGTTTTCTCAAATTTTTAGTTTAGCTTTTCCTATTCTACGCCTTGATTAATTGTTTTGAAATATATAGAACCCCTAGATAAGCTTATCAATGTATTATATAGTGTACATTCAAATTTATTTAAGGTTAGATCATGTTGAAGGCCTAATTTTGAACTTGAACATTTGAATATTTGAGAACAGACTCTATCCCACATCAAAAAAGAGAGAGTTTCTAAATTTTCTTCGATTGTATTCTCTGCTTTCTTGTTCAAGAATGATATAGTATGGACATTTGTGTTTTCTACATACAATGAAGTGAATTCCTTCTTTTCAGGGTATTTTCATTGCCAAACTTTTAACTAAATTGGTTACTAATCAAAACAATCAACATTCAATTAGATTTACAAATAAGTTCATACATATTGTATGTGTGAGCTAGCTCACACATATTGTATGTGTGAGATAACTCACACATAACTTAAAAGAGAATTTCATTATATTTAATATGAATACATCCCATTTAAATGGTTTTTGAATAATGACTTCATATACATGTGCATATTTGTGTTTTTTTTGTACATGCAAGATTATATGAGAACATCTATTCCACTATAGAAAGTTGAGATAAGTATTTTTCGGAAGAATGGTTTTTAAAATGGATTTTTGTGAAATTTTTTAGATAAAAAGTTTTTTTTTGAAGAATGGCTTAATATGGAGATTTATGAGTCATTTAGTTTGAAAGGGCATTGTGGAATTTGATTATATGACCACTGCAGAAGAAAAGAAAATCATTTAATTGCTGAGGAGATTAGTATTTTATTTTTCTGTAAATATGATCAAATAACAACACCTGGGATGAGAATATCTGAACGATTGGGGCTCCTCAGCAGACCGGAAGAGCACACGTCTGAACTCCAGTCACAAG
>CBVK0100494457.1:0-13553 GCA_900067695.1 Picea abies | reverse complement strand
ATGTGAGATTTCTTGTTTTATGACAGACAGTCTTTCTTACTCCATCTAATTTTCATCTTGTGCTGAGAGAGTTCGTGAACGACTGATTCATGTGAATTATTGCAATCATGTTATGATAAAGGATTTATTGTTGCATTGTTGTATTCTCCAGCGTTTTGCATTAGAATGCAAGAAGATCTTGCGTTTAGATGTCTTCTCCCACAGCCTGTTAGAAACCTGATGTTTACGACAGGCCTTTGCACCTCTCTGATACAATTCTTCCCCCTACTCACCCTTACTACAACTTACTGTCTGAAGTTTGATTAAGACCTCACCTGCCCACGCCTACCTGGCCTAGTTTCGGAGTTAGAACCACACAATCTTGAGTTGGCTTCCAATCGATCACCCCATTAAACAAATCGTGACACAAACTGATGGGGGTCGGGATCTGCTCCTACTGCAATCCAGGGGTGACTTCTGACGCTAACAGTAGTCCAAAATGTATGACATTGAACCATTGTGTCTTTTCATAGTGAACCATTGCACCCTTTCATTTATTAACAACTATGTTATTTTAATAACAAATTTCTTCTTTTACTATTATCCTTTAAGTTTATTGGGTGAACTTGGTTGTTCTTTCAATCTATTTTTAATTAAGAATCATATTCTTAATTGGCACTAGTTTCCAGACCAACCCACAGTTATGGCAACTTATAATTTGACTCACTGCACATCAAATCCATAATGAGGTGTCCAAGGACCTATGTAGTGCATTCGGGCTTAACTTTATCCCTAATATAGAGCTCTAACAACCTATATGGGTGTAACAATGATTAAGCACCAAATCTAAAGGTGCTAAACATTTTCTCCTCTGCGTGCAACCAGTGGCTAGATCCATGTGTTTATCCTTGTATGTGATTTAACCTAGATCGTTGATTTTCGGATTCAAATTCTACATATAGGTGCTTCCTTCAATCCACTTCCCTTTGTGACCACAGGTTTATCTAATTCACGTGTTGTTCTATTAGCACTTTTCTCCTTTTTCCCTTATTCTTCTATATGGGACCATAACCCATGACCAAACGCAAGTCCTAACAGGTGCTAATCCGGTGATTTCAACATTATCCTAGAGGACAAAACAAATCGACAGTGAATATTTAATTTGTGGTTGAGTGGATGGTCCATGCAAACTTAACAAGGTGGTTTGTTAATGGCCTCCTCATTGTGTTCTTTAATCTCGAGTTGACGCGTGTCCATAAACTTCATTGGTCTAGATCATAGCATTCTCCCTCCACCAAGTTAATCTTCATACACATTAATTTACGCTTTTGGTTCTCAACCGTGGATCTTCCTTCTTGATGGATGGTCAGATCTTTATTTCGAGGCTTCGACACTTTTTCTAGTAGGAGATGTTGGACATCCCCAGAGGATGTAATCCCGTAGTGACGTGGCATGCTGACATCACCTATGATAACATGGACCCTTAGTGTGTGTGTGCCATGTGTCACCTTGATTTGTTATTTTTATAGTCCTTATATGCCACATCGACCTTGACACTTGTCACCATCTGATTGGGCTACATGTCACCTTTACAACGTGTCTTGTCCTAGCTCAAAAAAGAATATTCTTCAATTCTTTGTCTTTGAAGGGATTCCACTTCCAATTTCTTCAGCTTTCCGAATGAATGGTATTGAATGGAATATTCTTTGATTCTTTATCTTTGGAGGCATGTCACTTCCACATTCTTTATCTCTCTGAATGGATGGTATCGAATGGAATATTCTTTTTCGATATTCTAATTTCATAGTGTTATAACAACTCTTCTCCACTCTACTCCGAACACTTTCCTCCGAACACCAATTAATAGTCTCCATGTGTTACGACCTTTCTAGACATCGACTAAAGGGTATTGATGAGGAATATTTTGATTCGATACTCCGATTTCGAAGTGTTAAGACAACTCTTCTCAACTGAACTCTGAACACTTTCCTCTGAACACCAATTAATAGTTTCCACGTGTTACAAACTTTTTGGACATCGGATAAAAGGTCTCGATGAGGAATATTTTGTTTCGATACTTCAATTTTGGAGTGTTAAAACAACTCTTATCCATTGGACTTCGAAAAATTTCCTCCGAATAGTCGCCACATGTTACCTTTCTGATTCATCAATCAAGATCACCCCGAGTTAATCTCCTCCGTTGGTCTAATTCTACTTCAGGCCCAGTTTGCCTTTATCTGGTGTGCTCCTTCTTGACCCTGAATAATCCACAAATCGTTGGTTTACCTTGTTATCGAACGGTCATTATTTTCTTCGGGACTTCGTTCCTTTAGCCCCACTTATCCTATCATTCCACTTCATCATCGACAAATGATATTTAATCTAAGGTTCGGGCTTGATCTAACGACCTAGATATTTCCCGAACTAAGAATGAATGGCTCCTGTAAATCAATCCTTTACAAGAGATTCTTTTGTGTAGGCTCTGGCTTCTGCATGATCTTACGGTCCAGGATTGTCTCGAGAACTACATCAACATACATGATTCTTCCTTGATTCTTTTGGATTTTACTATGGGGATTTCAATCCCGATAAAACTTCTGTAATGTGCTCTGCCTTCTAAGCTTTCCTTCATGCTTTCTATGCTCTGATTATGTGTATGCATTATTTGTAGAATCTCTCTGCTATCTCTCCTGAGCTTTAGGAACATAGGATCATTTGTTGATCCTATCGTGATCAACAGTGATCACAGATTACTTCTCCCCCATGGTGATCTTCTTCTTCCCCAAGGTGATCTTCATTTATCTTTGATACCTGTACATTTTTGACTCATATTGCCATCAATGACAACACACAATCAATAATTCCAACAAAAGAGGCATTGTGAAGATCGTGGTTAGAAGGTAAGGAATGAGGTTATCCATGCCAAGGGAGAGGATAAAAAATATCTTCAAAGTTTTCAGGGTGATAAAAAGTTACAAATGATGGGATTTGTACTATATGTTAATTGGTGGAGAGGAAAAAGATACGGGGAAAGTTGTGAAGGATGTGAATGTTGGAGAAAAAATTACCCAAAAATAAGACAGACCTCCATTGGTGGAGACCACAAATATGTGCTTTGAATTCACAGCTTGAGAGCCAATATGTTGGATACTTGTCCAGTATTGACTACTTTAGATTCAGTAAGTTACCCTCTATTTATAACTATCTTGTGCCTATTAAAAAAATAACGGTGATTTTTTCTCAAGATGAGTGGAAATCGTTGGATATTCATAAAGGTAGTTTTTATTTGAAGTCATGGGAAGGGAACCCTATTAAGAAGGTATTGGCTATGTATTTGGTGTTTCTTTGGGAATTGGAATGGATATCCCTGTGGGTTTACCTTCAGAAGGGGAAGAATATTCAAACTCTAACTTGGGGAAGGGGTGTAAAGGGGTTGTAGGTTCTAGTATACCTTTGAATGGTGGAGAGGATCCTTTTAAGGGAGATCCATTTAGATATCCTTTTAGACCTATGAAGGGGAAAAAAGGGAAGCTTTTTGGAGGAGTGGAAGGAGGAATAAGTAACATTGTAGGGAAGGAATTTAAAATGCAGGGGACAAAAATTCCATATATCCTTAACTCAGAATCAGGTTATTGGGGAAGTGATGTAATGTAAATAAAAGGCCTTGGAAGGGACCCTTAGAGTAGAGCATGCCTTGGAGAAGGTGCCCCACTGATCATTATGCCCTTAACATTATGGGTTGGGAAAATCCTCCAAGAAATTTGTCTTAGGTAGATTAGTGGAACTTAATAACCCTGATATCATATTAATACATTAAACAATAGGGGAGGGAAGAAATTTATTGAATACCTATCAAAATCATGGAAGGGGTGGATATTTTTGGTTTAGATTATGTAGGGCCTTTAGGAGGGATGCTATTTAGGTAGAGGAGAAATTATTTAGATTGAAAAATATGTGGTTTTGACCTTAGGGATTGGAGCTATACTCTATTCTCTCGTGTTGGGAAGGATTTCATTATAGTCAATGTGTATGAACCTTATGACGAAAGGATTCCTTTGTGGGAAGATGTGTTGGACCGACAATTTGTGAAAGTTGAAATGATGATTATGGGAGGAGATATTCATCTCACTACTAAAGGCATGGAAATTTGGGGGAACTCAATGAGGGAGGGCCCATCGAAAAATGTATTTTTACAAAAGTTTGAAGATCTTGGGCTTGTGAATGTGGAGTCAATTAAGCTATCCCCAACTTGGAGATATCTAAGGATTGGGGAAGAAAAAAATAATAAAATCCTTGATAAAGTTTTAGTGTCTAAATTTGTTTGAATGACTCAGAAAGGATCATGTCTTGGGTAGATGTGGGAGAGAATTACGATAATATTCTAATCCTACTCTAAAGAGAGACGGAAGATAGAAAACTTTTGGATTCCTTTGAATTTAATTCTCAGTGGTTAGAGGATAAAATTTCTATATATCTTGTCAAGTTTGAATGAATGAAATTTGATCATCCTTGAAGGGTGTCTACTATCCTCCAACTAGAAATGAACCTTAAAAAGGTTAATATTGTTGCATCAAAATGGGATCATGCTAAGAGGAGTAGATATAATCAAGCTCTAATTCAGGAGAGAATGAAATAATGTAGATTGACTCGCAAGATTGTGTATAAAGAGTTGACAATATTGAGAGGGTTAGATCAAGGAACTTGAAAAATGCTAAGAGGAAATTGTTGAAAGAAAGGAAGCTTAATGGAGGCTAAAGAGCATGGCTTCATGGTTAGAATGAGGATGAAAATACAAGATATTTCCATGATGATGCTAGCCATAGGAAACATATCATTACTTTTTGGGAAATGAAAAAAGTTGATGGGAGTAAGGTTAAATCCTTTAAGGAACTACATGATCTTGGATATCCCATAAGGGTTTATATTAAAAGACCCAACATTGTTGAAATATTGAAGATTACTTCATTTTTTCTAAGTTTTGTAGGGGAGGAGGAAAATGAAATGTTGTTTAAGGAAGTGTATAAGGAAGAATTAAATGTTATATTGGATTCATTGAGAAAGATAAGAGTTCAAATCTTGATGGGTGAACAATGCAAATTATCATAGGGTTTTATGACTTGTTGGAAGAGGAGTTGATGCAGGAGCATCCTACTTCCAAATTATTGTACAATTACATAGACTAGGAGGTCTTGTGATTTTACAAGGGAGTTGGTTTCCCAAGCATGATTTTATGTATTTCCTATGAAATTAGGATATACTTGTGAGTTAGGATAGGATTTGAAATTGATAATGAGCATTTTATTTATAATTGTTCTCAAATGTATGAGAACATGAGTGAGTGAGAGTTGGTTTGTTATCATGATATAAGTTTTAATGTTCAATTTCATTCAAAGAATGTAGGTAGGAACGAGGATGGTGAACATAGAGATGTAGAATGTAAAGATAAATGTAAAACTCACCTTCAACATTCAATCATGAATCTTGAAGATGAGATGATATTTTTTGAAAAATAGCTTGCAAATGATGTGATTGATGAAGACCGTAGGAATGTTGGAGAGTTGGAAGAGAAGATGGCAGTGTCAAATTAATTTGACATAAGAGGTATTCTGAGTAAAATTCCTAAATATATAAGTAAAGGAAAGGTACAACAAATAATGGACAATTGTAATATTCAACAAGAAAATGGAAGCAAGAGGAAGATTGTGTATCAGATAGTGGAAATCAACAGTGGAACAAGTGAAATTCAGATTAAAATTTATGAAGATATGCAGAATGAAGGATTGCAACAGTCAGTAGACAACAACAACAACAACAACAAGGATAAGCAAAAGGACAACAGATTGCAGAGTAAAGAGATGTACCAACCAAAGGATAGACTGGACAATGTAATTGAAGAAATGAGGATGTTGATGGTGAAGATTTATCAAAGAAGACATGAAGAGGAAATGAATATATAAATTAGCAGAGAAAGTAAGAAAGCAAGCAACAAAGAGAAGCAAGTAACAAAAGAATATTTCCAAAGCAAAGCCAGTGGGGCATTACAACATAAGAAATGGAAGCCATGAGAGTTTCAGTTAGCAACAACAAGGCAACAAAATAGAAATGAAGCAAGTGGATAACTTCAACACAAATTATGGGATCCAGGAGGAGATAAGTGATAACTCATGATCAAGATATCATGTGCATTTTCTTACTCAGGGAGTCTTATGCAGGAGCATCCTTCTTCCAAATTATTGTACAATTTCCTAGACTAGGAGGTCTTGTGTTTTTACAAGGGAGTTGGTTTCCTAAGCATGATTTTATGTATTTCCTATGAAATTAGGATAAACTTGTGAGTTAGGATAGGATTTGAAATTGATAATGAGCATTTTATTTGTAATTGCTCTCAAATGTATTAGAACATGAGTGAGTGAGAGTTGGTTTGTTGAGAGATTTTAGAGTGAGTAGATCTCTTGAATATTTGTAGAATACTAATATTATGTTTAGTGAGATATCTTAGTGATCTTTGGAGAGATTTGGGGATTTGAGAGGATCCTTAGGAGATTGATTGAGTTATTTGTAGATCTGAACATTTTACAGTTCAATATACTTTTGTATATTTATTATAGTCTTATGGGTATTAGAGGTCAGAGGTTAGGCAAGAGAGGTTGGAAAGAGAGAAGGATTTTTTAGTCGAGTCAGTCACCATTTGAATGTAAATCATTCCTAAGGACAAAGTAGAGGTTAATATTCAAATGATCATGCTTATTTGGCTATGTACAGTTCATTTATACTAAATTAATATAGTGTGGAAAGCTCTGTTTAGAGATTAATCTAATGGAATCTCTATTCATGACAGTTAAATCATGTCATCGAGGATGTGATGGTTATTTTGTGTGTTTACCTCTATGGAAACTATTCTAATAGGTCTCGAGTTATGTGTGATTGATATATCTCTGCATTTTTATATATCTCTACGTAAAATTTGTTACAGTAAGGTTATAACTGGTTAATTAACATAATCCATTACATAAAATATGAAACCCATTAACATGGAACAATTAGATCGAGGGCAGAAGTTGAGGTTCATTGTATTCTAATTGTAAAATCGTGAATTATAAGTAATCTATAGGTACCGTTGGATCAGATAAAAGTTTATAATAGCCATCGATTGGATGGATCCAACCCCATCAGAGTCGAAGAACAAAGGGTTGACAAAGATTTAAATGGTAATCGTCGATCATAGCAAGGGTTTAAATCTACGGTGAATATCCATATGAGGTGAGAAGCAAAAACAAGGTTAACACAAGGGAGCGTGAACAAAATTCTAAATAAAATCCTCTTTTGGTTTATTTTGAAATCCGATCACCCAATCAGATGGTTGGTAACATTTCAGAGGCTGTAAAGGAGTTTGGTGGGCCATAGCTTGGTTATGAGGTATAGTTTTGAGTTGTTTGGAATCTGACTATGTATATTTGCGGAATGGTTTAAGTCTTAGAGCTTAATATTATGTGTTGAATACCTTGTGTGTAATCTGGCTATAGTCTTTGTCTACAAGGTGAAGCCTAAGGCTAGGTACAGAATTAGAAAAAAGGAATTGTGGTATAGCTGCGTAGAAAAAAAAACCATTGAACCTATGAACTAGAAAACTGAATCCTTCAATGTTTATAATAACTGTTATAGGGTAGTATTTAAAATATGGAGTTATAGAAGGGTTTGAAGTCTCTTTTTGGAGACTAATAGAATAGCCTTTATTTATTTAAGGTTGTCTATTGTGGGTTACTGACTTGGTAGGTCATCAGGAGCTCTTGAGGGTTGTGGAGGATACATGAAGATGGACCATTAATTCCATCTTTATTTCATTAATTCCAAAGAAGGATAGTCTAGAAAAATTTCATGATTTCAAGCCTATTTTTTTATGCTATCACATCTACAAGATAATAACAAAAGTTATTGTTGTTAGGATGGAAAATATATTCTTAGAGTCTATATAAAGAACAATTTGGCTTCTTGTGTGGTAGAAAAAATTATGAAGCTATAGGGGTGGTCCATGAGGGCTTACACGCTATCAAAAATAAAAAATTAAATGCAATAGTCATGGAGATAGATCTATCCAAAGATTATGATTGATCAAATCAGGTTTATTTGAGACTTTTTTTCTACACACTGGATTTTGTGTTCAAATGGTGAATTGGATGCTTGGGGGCTTCTCTTCAATTTTATTTGCAATTTTAATTAATGGTTTTGCTTTGGGATTTTTTTAGACATTCTAGAGGTCTGAGGTGAGGGTGTCACATAGGAACCATACTCTTTCTAATCATCGCTAAAAGATTAGGCAAATCAATTATATAAGCTAGAATAATAGGTCATCTAAATGGGATAAATTTGGGAAGGTCTTTTTTTGTCTCATTCATTGTTTGTTGATGTGTTGTTATTATGTGATGGATCTAGAAGAGAGGTAAATAAACTAAAGGAAATTCTTGATTTATATTGTACATTTTTTTCTATCGAAATTAATATGAAGAAATATTCCATTTCCTTTAATGGGGTGGAGGAGGAAAATGGTATGATGATCTTGTAGGTATTTCCTTTTTAGAGTTCAAATTTTCAGTAAGGATTAAGTACCTGGGTTTATTTTTGAAACCAAATGATTTTAGGAAGAAATGTTGGAAGTTGTTGACAAAGAAGATAAAACAAATAACAAAGCAATGGTGTAATTTTTATCTTTCCTTAGGAGACATATTGACTTTTGTCAATTCAATATTGGGAGAAATTCCATTTTACTGGTATACTATGGCCTTCATCTCTAATTTAGGGGTGTTGGAAGTAATAAGGAAGGAATGCTTTAAGTTCCTTTGGATTGGTAAGAAAGAGAAATAAGGTATTCCACTTGTAAAATGGTAGTCCATGACCAAACCCAAGGAAGGAGTCCAAGGTCGTGGTTTAAAAAACATTCACTTTTTTAGCAAGGATTTGTCAACCAAAATTATATGGTGTATTGTATCAAAAGCATCGTGGAGGAAGGTGATACTCCAAAATTATATTGAATCCCTCTCATTGGAAAAATGGATCAAGAAAGAGGACAAATCATATTAAAAAATGTCCACAATCTAGAAGGCATTGATATTGACATTCCCTTTAGTGGGTACTTGTCTTGTTTGGAAAGTGGGGAAATGTGATAAAGTTAGTATTGGTGTTAACCATTTTGTGGGTTGTGGAGAAATTTTTAGTCTCCCTTAGGATTTGATTAGAACTTTGTAAAATCAAGGAATATGCATTTTAGGTCAGGAAATTGATGTCTTATCTACCTCATTCTGGAATCAAGGTTAGAAAAATGAAGAGGACTTGGGTCTATCAGAGAGTGAAATGGGGCTATGGAAGGCATATGTGGATCAACTTAAGAAGAGTCTCTATTACATTTGGGGTCATAAAACATCATTTTGGGTTGCAATTTCAACGTTTTACATGTTGAAATAAGTCATTTCAAGAAAATCGCCACATTTTAATTTATATTAGGTTTGAGGTTGTTTTGTAAACATTGCTATATTGACATCCTTGGTTAGGAATGTCGATATAGCTACATTTTAGCATATAGGTCAGCCGACATTGTGTATATGCTTCATTTCTCTGGATATGCTGCTAAAATGAAGTTCTTAATGTTGTTCAAACATTATTGATATACAACTTTAGTGTTTAAAGTGAGCATGAGATTGATGATGTTTCAATAGAAAATACATTTCATGGATATCGATACCTTGAAACCTAGGGGATTTAAATGGTATATCGACATAAACATGGAATTTTTAAATGCAACCCTTTCCTCACAACTATGCAAATATATACCCTCTGAAAAATATTGCCAGCAATGTGTTGTGACATCCATAACAACCCATTAAAATTATTCCACCTAGAGGAAGAATTTATGGGTACCAACCAACTAAAATTTTAACAAGGTACAAATCACTATTAACATGACTAACTATTCTACATAACACTATTATTCGTGCATAGTATTGGAAATTGACCCGAAAAGAAAATTCATTGAATGCTAAGAATCTGAGGTGCATGGATCAATGATCCTTTTTCTGTCTACGAGAGAACCTTAATCTCTTTTTTTGAAAACCATTTTGCAGCTACATGCTTGAACCCTTATCATCTAACCCCCTTTGCTTAAGCATCATCAACCATATGGTCCCACACTTATATGCTATAAAACTTCTTGTTTAGATATTTTGACGATGAGGCTTCTTTAATATTGTCTTCGAGATAATACAACTGAGAGTACCCACCACAAATTTTCTTTGCGGTCCGACGACAACATTTATACCTCTATAAAACCACGAACCCTCTCCCGTGGACCCCTTACTCATGGTAAAGTTTCATAAAGATATTGGCTCTGATGATACACATGACCCAGTTATAACAGTCATTTCCACTTGTCTGTCAACCCTCTATCTGGATAAGTTGTCCGACGATGATGCCATAACTTTGATGGATCATGATTTGGTGCATATGTGTCAAGAAGATATTGCCCCTTAAACCTTTCCAACGTTAACTTCTATACGATGTATAAGGTGGGCCCCTAACACAACCATGTGTTTTAATCGAATTAAATTTGGTCTTCATTACACATTGTACACATGACGTGGCACCCTCTTACTGGTGCACCTTTTTCGAGAAACACCTTTTCATCGTCGAAGAATGCTATAAGGCTGCCCTATATACTAGTTGTAAGACATTCCAATGATGACACTATCCAATATATATCATCGGGAATCCAATCCTTCATATATTTCATTAACTCACCTGGATAAATCTCCCATTAATGATACTATAAACCGACAAAGTTAACCTGGAAAAGTTAACCCAAAAAGTAACAATACATCATTTAACACTTTATTAAGATAGATAAAATAAAATTCATAAGTGGGGTGGTAATTAACATAATATTTATGACCAAATTAACACATGAATTATATAACCCCCCACCTTTTGGTACATCTCGAGGATACACAATCCTTGTAAAAGGTAATCTTCGTCGGAAGCTGTCATTAAGATTACAAGCTATGAAACGATTGTGTTATTGTCTTCCGATGACGATATGATCAGAGCAACCTCCTCTCTTCTCAAACCCATACCTCCGATGATACACAAACGGTAGCAAGCACATAGCTATTTTTGAGAAAATTAATGGAAGATTGTACGTCTCTGACCAGGCTAGAGTTGTAACGCACTTAGCATTTATTGCACAGGGTTTACGGTAATTTTTCAAAATACTATACTTTCATTAAGACATAATCAATATATCTCTTTGCTTGATAAACCTAAGAAGGCATAAGCACTGCTACCGTGAAAAACCAAAAAAATCCAAGGGTCTTCTGGAACCTCGAGCAACCAGGTATGTATTTTATGTGTTTTGAAGTCGATACTTTTTGTAATCAATGCCAGAATATATTACTTTACTTTATGTCTTACAACACACAAAGACAACAAAATTTCTCGAGTACAGACTAGAAAGGAAAACAATCCAAGTGGCTGTTGGGCCTATCCCTATTTTAGGTCCTGACTCTATCAACATTATAGACACAAATTATTGTGACAGAAGGGAACACTATGCAAGGTACATTGAGATATAGCACATCTTCCAGGACATAAACTTCCCTTCCGATGATAAAGATGTCGATGAATACAAGAATATCGGAAAGAGAAATATCCATATTGTGGCCACTCACCCCGTGATTTTTTATGTATAATGACACCGCACGGTGGTGCTTCAACCACCTAAAAAAGGAGATAAACACTATACTCAACGCATATAAGGTTTTAATCAAATCACTAAAGGAAAAAGACATCAGAATCAAGTACAAGACCCCGAAGCCTACAATATCCCTAGATGGATAATTTCTAGACAAATTCAGTGTCAAGCATAAAGACTTCTAAGAATTAATGGAATATAGGTTCATTGGAGAGGAAAGACCAGTCAAACAAGGAGAGAGGTATATTCTTGCGATGTACATAAAGGGACCATATAGACTACTGAACAAGATGATATGTAGACTATATGGCAAAGAAACCAATACACATTTCATAATGGAGTAGTTTCCGATAGCATACACCAAGATCAAAACTAGACAAGATTTCAATTGGGAAAACATTTTATCCTTCAACATCATCAATCAAGCTCGAGAAGACCAAGGTATGAAAAATCATGGATTCTATATGAAAACATATTTGATTGATGATATCTATGCTACTCATAAATTCCCCTCTTTCAATTGGAGTTGGGACCCAAGCCAACTTCTGATTCGTGTATATTGTTCATAGTTGTGGGACGTCAATTATAGAGAACATATATATAACATCTGTGATTACTTTTGGATTTTATCCACACAGAATATGCCAAGAGGCCATCAATGCCTTAAGGGAGATAGGATATTGGTACATAGAGAAGTATTATACTTATGTCGGGATATATGGAGCCACAGGGCCACCACATCTACTGCCACAGTATGTGCCCGATAAACTATTAGAGAGAGAAATATCCTATCAAACAATTGAGAAATGATTCATTGTTTATTTAATGAAGAAGAACATAAAGTATTGGCCAATATTTCCACTCCATAAAGGTAGGCACACTTTATCAAATAAACCACATGTTGAAAAGGAAGTTGAAGCTTTAAGAGAACTATGTTTGTGTACATGAACTGAAAAAGGACATGATCCTCAAAATGTAGTATATGAACATATAAAGACAATCAACATCATCCAACAAGTTGTTCATCAATCTAATTTTGTTGAAGATCTCTTCATGGGAGCCATATTTTTTGAGGAAGTGTTAGATAGAGTACCAAGTGAACTAGCTAAAGAGAAGTTCCAAAAGGAGGAGGATGAAGAGAGGATTATGATAAAATAACAATTAAAGGAATTACTCCAACATGATAAGGAGAAACAAGAATCAAAAGAAACAGAACAAAGGCATAAAGTGAGGACAGATCTAGAAAAGTAGACGAAGCAGAAGAAAAATACCAACAAAGGAAAAGAACAAAATTGGAAAAGAAACAAGTTAGACTAAATAAAAGAACAGATAAGAACTAAATTTCAAAGAAGGATATTGGATAAAACATAGAAAATACAGAAACAGAGGCCAAATCTAAAGCATATGCAGATCTTGCACAAAAAAGAAAAGAATATGAAGAAAAGGAAAAATTAGTTGTTCAAGTCGAAGAAATAAAAAAGAAGGAAGAAGAGGAGAGAAAGAATGCAACTAAGTCACAAGAGAAAATAGGGGAAGGAACAAAACCAAAGAATAAAAGTGAGCAAGATGAAACAAACAGAGTGGCATCAAACCCTAGCACAAGTATGCTCACCATTCCTCTTCAAGAATGTACTCCTCTAACAACAATACCAAATAATCTATCATTTACCTCTTTGAGACCTGGAAAAGAAGGTGTTGTAGTTGTTGTAGGAGAATAATACAACCATAATACCAAGGTTATTGAGAAAAGAACGACCAAGAGGAAGAGAGGATAATAGGGCTCAAAGAATGAATCTTCTGAAATAATCATCAAATGGAAGGCAGGCCCATACCCAAAATA
>CBVK0100494456.1:0-13519 GCA_900067695.1 Picea abies | reverse complement strand
CTTCTGAAATAATCATCAAATGGAAGGCAGGCCCATACCCAAAATAAAATGCCATACAAACAATGTCAACCCTTAATGCTTTTGTTGGTGCAAATGTTATGTCTATTTACGAGGTTGCAAAAGAATTAGATATGTCCAAAGCCATATTGGATGAACTTGAAGCTTCCATGAACACCATTAGGCAAAGCTTGACCAGTGAATTCAAAAAGGAAGTTGATATAGCAGAACAACTACACAAAGATGAAGTGCAAAAGGAACTACAACTTCAGGAGAACAAACTATGTGCTTTGAACATAAGGCTAGCATCAATCAAAAGTTGCATCGAGAAGAAATAAAGCAACTTAAGACCATGCATACTCAATAAATGCATAAGTTACATGCATAACAATTGGAGATAAGTGCATATAACGAGAATATAGAAGATCAGATTCGACAACTATTGCAAGATGATGATCTATTAAAGAAGGATGTAGAGGAAAATTAGAAGGGGACTGTTGTCTTAGAAACAATCAAAGAAGAGGCCAATTGTGTAAATGAAGATCTTAGGAATGTGCAAAAAAAATAAAAAAATATGTTCATTGAATGAAGTACAAAAAAATAGGAAAGAAAATATTAAATTAGGTCTACAAATGGATAATGTGAAAGAGAAGTATCAGAAATCTCAAAATTCCTTCGACAAAATTATATATTGGCATGATGTATATAACAATCCACTTAGCACCCTTCCAATCTATACGACCAAGTAGAGGATCAAATATCAAGTATTCCTGAATACTGGGAGATCTATCATGAATGATGTCCAAATAATTCAGGAAGCAGTTTCAGAGGCTTGCAAAATATTATGGAGAGCATAAGATAGCTTGCTTGAATAATTCAGGATGGACACCCTGGCAGACCTAGAAGAAGCAACACTATCTCAAATGATGATAGAATATGTAGAGGCTAGAATAAATCTCAGCATGAAAGTTGTTGAAGCAACATATGAGGTTTGCAAATAAATTCTAGAGACAAGGCTAATGAATCCAGTCAAACTAATTTCATTGGCCAAGTACTTCATACAACAAACAAAGTAAATATTAAAGACAAAAGTGATAACTCTGATATGTGATGGTGAAATAGATCTTGAGAAAATGCAGTTGGGCAGGATAGATGTCATCTTGAAATATCTCAAGTTGTGGAAGGATTATAGGGATAAGATGCAACCACCGAAGACCATTTGATTATTGTAACAAATTTATTTCATTTTGATCATTATGTAATTTTGTAAAGTTCCATGTAGAATATGAAACAAAGAGTTGTAACTGTAATATAACAGGATGATAGTTACAAAATGTGAAGGGGCCTTCTCTTACTTTATAAAATAAATTCCTATCACGAAGAAATGATTTTTCCCCTTTGTATATGACTGAATGTATTATTACTTGGGAATTAATGAATATCAAGAGGGATTATGGAAATCTAAGATCTTTGTGAAAGTGTTTGAGACTTTTCTTAATGAATTTATCTTTTATTTGAATATTACATTTTATGTTGTATGAATTACTTCTACAATATTTTATATATGCTCATGTGGTCACATGTTTTCCTTTTGAATACAACTACAATATTATATAAACATATTGCAACTAATTGTAAATGTGTATGTAATAGTGTTGTTATCATTTATCATTTGAATATTTGAATTCTTTCTAGTTCAAATTTTATTATTTTTCACTGTATTCAACTTTAGCTAGTTTGCTCCTAATCAAGATAGGATTATAATATTTTTTCATTTATATTTAGAAACAATTATCATTAGTTATTTTAGTTGCATATTTTAATTCATCTTAGAACCTTTGTTTATCAGATTTATATTTAGATAGCATTTAGAGTGGCACCCAGGTCCACATACTAGTTAGAAACACCATCCCAAATGAGAGTGATTCTAATTGGGACTTACAATCGAGCATTCTCCCCTACCTGCTTGACATGCCATTTGGACCTGTCAACAAATATGGCGCTAGAAGGAGGGCCATAAAAATGAATGGTTGTAAAGAAAAAAAATCCCTATTGGTTCTATTCCACTTACAAACCCTACTTAACCTAGTGATTCTCGCTTGTACGAACCTAACCAAGCTTCTCATATTTCACTCTACTCAGTGAATACCCCATCTCAGATCTATACTCAACTAATCCCCACCTACTCATAACACATATTTTCTTCTTCGATCCCTCGAAGATACACGATACTTGAACTTAACACGATAATAAAAGAATCTCTTGATCATGTGTTGACATGACAATGGAGTAGATAGGTTAGTCGACCTCCAATTGATTATTCAATACCCCTAGATCAACAAAGTTCCCTGGTGGATGACCCATTCTTTAAAAACCATCCTACTTATGAGGAAAACCCTACCATCGGGACGCTTAAGTATCGTTTATCCCAAACTCTCCAAGGGGTTTCTCTATATTTGGACTTCGAATTAGAACACTTCCTGCTCGCAGTTGGTGTTGGTCAACCTCCTTTTCCTCCCTAATCCCTATGTTGAACCCCCATAAGTGATTCCAAGATGAATTAGAGGGAGAAGAAAATCCTAGGAACCCTCGAACCATGGTTGAAAATAATAAAAAAACCCCCACCTTATCAACCCCGGTTAGTCCCTCACGCAGTTGTTGTACTTGGAAAAATCCATGACATGCCTAAACATCCTGAGAAATTTCTGCCAAAATTCGACCTTGATAGAAAAGACTCCGCAAAAGACCACATTAAGAAATTTTTTCTTGCGGTGCGACTTATGAAAGTTCATCATGAAGATGTTGTTTGTATATTGTTCCCTTATTCTTTTGAAAATAAAGCTTCAACATGGTTATTTTCTTTGGAAGAATCTTCCATCGCCAGTTGGAGAATTTTCGAGATCAATTTTCTTGAAAATTTTAGGGAAGGAAAAAGCCAAGCTACGTTAGTTTTAGACCTTTCAAGGATCAAAATGGAACCTAAGGAAAATATTAAATATTTTAACCAATGATTTCTCACTTTAATGAAGAGGATCCCACAAGCCTCTAAACCTGTTGAAGATGTTTGTATAGAATTCTATAGTTCAACACTATCCATGTCAATGGAAATGTTCGTCAAGAATGCTGAGAAAACTACCCTGGAAGCAACTTTCAAGGAAGCCCTTAAAGTCGAAAGAAACATGTTAGGTTTGAAGGGTAACCCTGGAGTTGAATATTTTAAGGACAAAGTCAATCCTAAAACCAAGTCGGATGTAACCAAAACCTCATAAGATAAGAAATGCATTGATTCGATGGATATGGAATCCCTCCAAATAATTGTTAAAAAACTATCCAATGAAATCGTTCAACTGAAAAAAAACCCTACGGAAAGTTCTTCTAACCCCAAGAAATTTTTTAAATTCCAACCCAAGAAAGAAAAGAGAACTCCTACCAACAATACCAACTCCTCTACTTTAGAGGGTATCAATAGGGAAGATATTTTTCAAGCTCTCTAAGCATGGGAAAATGAAAATATAGTTGAATCCAAAGTAGAAGAAGGAGGAGAAAATGAATAGTAGGATCAATCTCAAGAAGTTGATGAATCATAAGAAAAACAAGTTAACTCCTTTTGGGATATTTATTATGGACCATGAGAGGAAGAGGGTGTAGAGTGCATATGTCTCAAAATGTAATCACTGCTAGAAGTGCAAGTAAATATGCATCTTCCAATCCTCCTAAATCTTTTGATGCTACTAAAATGATACCTAACACACATAAGAATCTTGTTGCTAGTAATCAAAATACTTCCACTGCTCCTCTGACCAAAGTAGATTATGACTTATTGGAAGAATTGAAAAGAACTAAATAGAATATTTCCTTATTTGAACCAATGAATCTTCCCCAAATACACAAAAAATTCGTCAAAACTTTGTAGGGGTACAATCCCAAAAATGCTCCACAAGCCAATGTTGAGGTAATAAAGGGGAAAGGGAAAACCAATCAGGCCACTGATAAGACCACATCCAAAAGACAATCAATTGTGAATGCATCTCTGACTAGACAGAGATCAAGGTCTACCACTCCTCCTTTCTTATTGACTTTTTATATCTTCAATAGAAATGTCCATAATTGCATGGTAGATTCATGTGCATCTTCTAATGTAATGCCATTCAAGGTATGTGAAAAAATGAATTTCAAACATGAGGAATCTAACATCCAAATCATACAACTGGATAGAACCAGAGTTAAGGTAATTGGGGATTTGAAGAATTTCATCTAACCCTAAATTACATCATACTATTGACATTATAGTAGTAGATATACCTGATACTTATGCCATGCTTTTAAGCAAAGATTGGTATGCTATTCTTAATGGATATTTTGTCACCGATTGGTCACATTTATGGCTCCCTTACAATGGAAATTCCAACCAAAGTAGATTTGATAGAGAAATATACATGAAGCATGTGGTAAGAGATTTGAAGGACCCCAATGAGCCCATTATGTGTTCAATCATTCGATTATGGGAAATTACTTTTATGATTCATTTTTTTGGAACCACATAGTTGAGACTTCTTATGCGGAATCAAACACAATCCGAAATCCTTCATAGCACTCAGACTGTTGAACCCAATGTAACATAGTATATAAATTAACTAACAATGATTTTGTATAGTCTAGCATAGTATTTAGAGATATATTATAGTTTTTCGATGACTTCACTAACCAAAATAATTCAAAAAGTAAAGGTAATTTTGAGTCCATTCACAAACTGAAGAAAAACCCTGATATGTGGACTTTATTTTTAGGTGGGTCCAAGACTCTTGAAGGTGTAGGTGTTGGCTGCATACTAAACGACCCTAATGGAAAGAAAATTTTAATAGCATGCATACTCTATTTTCAATGTACAAACAATACTACAAAATATGAAGCCTTTCTCCAAGGCCTAAGAAAAGTAGTAGACTTGGGAGCAAATAAAATCAAGGTATTCAATGATTCTGAGATTGTCGTAAGGCAGGTAAGAAACACCATACATTTTGTTTCAATTCATATGAAGCATTAACAACAAGAGGTATGGGAACTAATCAAATTGTTTGATGCTTTTAATATCAGTCATATTCCTCGATCCTTGAACTATGATGTTGATTTGTTAGCAAATGTAACATCTAGACTAATTCCATTAGAAGGGATATTTCCTAACATTTTTTTGTGTGTGGAATTACTATACAGGCCTTTAATCCCTAACAATGTGACCAAATCGAGAGTCTTTGATGATGACCAATTGATTATAATCTTCCTACACCTTGAAGATAACTTCAAAGATTCCATAATCAATGAAGGTCAACACGATCAAGATATGAATGCATATGTTCCTAACTTAACAAACCAAACGCCAGAGAAAAATAAGGTTAGATTGATCAACAATATTCCTAAGAATGTGGTGAGGTTGGAGAAGTTGTATGATCTCCAAGACAAATTCAAAAGGGTAAAAAACTACAAGACTAATAACTCAACTATGCAATTTGATGTCATTAATTTAGGAACAAACGACATACCTCTAAACATTAATCTCAGAATGAATTTTTCTTTCGCTTAAAAGAAAGCATTCAACAAATTATTCAAGGATTACAAGGACATATTTTATTGGACATATGATGACCTCAAGATCTATGACACCAATATTATCCAACATGTCATCCCTATGAAACCTCAAACAAATCACTTTCAACAAAATTTAAGGAAGATGCACCCAAGCTTGGATCCTCAAGTAAAAGAAGAGTTGAAAAATTATTCTCAGCAAGGATAATTTTCCCAGTTAGACACACTCAATGTATTGCTAATCTAGTTTCTGTGAGGAAGACGAATGGAGATATTAGGATTTGTGTAGACTTTAGGAACTTGAATAAGGATTCATAGAAGGATAATTATCCAGTGCCACCCATGGAACAGATATTACAATGTGTATATGGATATGAAATTCTCTCATTACTAATGGATTTTCTATTTATAACCAAGTTTTAGTTTCTCGTGACGATCAATTAAAAACTACGTTCCGAACAAAATGGGGGACTTATGCCTAAAAAAATCCTATTCTGACTAAGCAATCTAGGAGAAACTTTTCAGAGAGCCATGTACATAGATTTCAGGGAACAAATTGGTGATTGTGTAGTAGTATACTTGGATGATGTCACTGTCTTTTCCAAAGATTGAAGAGATCATATTACCCATTTGAAGAGAATCTTCAATAGATGCAGAAGGTGTGGAATCTAAATCAACCCAAAGAAATATGTTTTTGCAGTAGATGAAGACAGACTCTTAGGATTTATTGTGTCAAAATAAGGAATGGAAATTGAACCTAAGAGAACTGAATCCATTTCAAGAATACCTCCCCCTCATAACAAGAAATGCATGCATTCATTCCTTGGAAAGATTAACTTTGTGAGGATATTTTTCCCAAGCTTTGTTGAGACTGTCAAACCACTACAAGACATAATTAAGGACACAAAATTTAAATGGGATTCTAATGAAAAAGCCTCCTTTGAAAAAAATCAAAGTAGAAGTAGCACAAGCTCTGAAACTGATGATTCTGAACTTCAACAAAGACTTTGTATTTTATACATTTTCTTCTGATATTTCATTCACAATTGTATTAACACAAAAGGATCATTAAGGAAATGAATATTCAATTGCATTTATGAGTTCAATAATACAAGGAGAAGAGGTATACTATCATAAAGTAGATAGACAAGCCTATGCAATTTATAAATCCATCAAGAACTTTAGAGCTTACTTGATCAAGTCAAAAACTAAGGTAATAGTGCTTTACCCTGTTGTAATAAATCTCTTGGTACATCAATACCTGGGGGAGAAAAGATTCATTGGATGACAACCTTACAAGAATATGAATTGGACATAAAGCCTGCTAAAATTATCAAGGGACAAGGATTATGCAAGTTGGCATCTGAATCAATAGATGGTAGAGCAAGAGAAGATGAATTGTATCGAGATCAAAGTTTACTTGAAGAGGAAATATTCTATATCCCTATCAATAATGATCAATGGTATTATGAAATGAAGTACTAGCTAACCAATGGATCAACACCATAGTACATGGATCAGAAGAAGAAGATGGATCTTAGGCTTAAGTCAACACAATAATAGCTCACCCAAGGAACTCTATTTAGAAAAAACTATGATGGTGTTTTGTTAAGATGCCTTGAGAGAGAAGATGCTGACAAGGTACTTGTTGAACTACATGATGGTCCAGCTGGAGGGAATTTTGGGGGAGATAATACAACACTTAAAGTCTTGAGAGATGGATACTATTGGCCTACTTTGTTTAAATATTCTCATGCTTATGCCAGAAAATGCCAAGAATTCCAAAGGTTAGTTGGAAAATAAAATATTCTTTCTTTTCCCCTTCAACCTGTTACCATTGAATGCACATTCCAACAATGGGGTTTAGATGTGATAGGGTAAATTAATCTCAATTCCTCTCTAATGCACATGTAAATCATTACGACAACAAATTATTTCACTAGATGGACTGAAGAAATCCCTCTAAAGTCTTTTAATGAAAACCAGGTGATATATTTCCTTGAATCTTTCGCTATAACTAGATTTAGTGTTCTTGAATATCTAGTTTTTGATAATGATAAGTATTTATATTCTTTGAAATTAACTAAATATGATATTTAAAGAAACATTAAAATCAAATATTTAGCTAATTACTACCCTCAAGGGAATGTGCTAGCAGAATCCACTAATGAAAACCTAATTAAGATCTTAAAGAAAATTGTAATTGATCACCAAAGAAATTGGCATTTATCCCTCCGCAATGTTCTATGGGATGATAGGGTAACACCTAATTCATCTCTAGGTAATTCCCCTTTCTTTCTTGTTTATGGGAAAGAAACTATTTTTCCTACCCATACCTTTCTACCTTCCTTACAACTTTCCCAATCTGTTCAAGATCATAAATGCCCAGTGATGCAATAGAGGTTAAATATGCTCCTAAAAATTGAAGAAGAAAGGGATAAGGCTAAAACAAACCTAATGCAACACCAAGAAACAATAAAGAGATGGTTTGACAAGTCATCTATAGGAAACAAAGACTTCCAAGAGGGTGATATTGTCCTTAAGTGGGATAAAGTGAATGAGATTAAGGGAAAACATTCAAAGTTTCAAAATCTCTGGTTAGGCCCATGTTAGATACACCAAAAAATTAGAATGAGAACTTTTAAACTCAAAACATTGGAGGGAGACATGGAGGATCTCCTTGTCAATGTACAAATGCTTAAACGATATTTTTCCTAATCACGTAGGTGATGTAGTATAGTACATATTAGGTTTTCTTTTGTTTTTTTGCAAATATTTTCTGAACAAATTTCCCGCATATTTGTCTATTTTTCAATACTCTCAATTCCATTTTGGCTATAGTAAATCCTCTATTGATCCGTCATTTACTCACACACAAAAAATGACTTATTGAAGATAGTGTAATAGAACAGGTGCCCAACAATGATAGAATAAATATTCTAGTGCTCAAATAGTGACATAAATTCCTTGCATTTTGTGTAAAACAATCAGGATATAGCATCTGGTTACAATTAATGGGAAGAATTCATAATGATCTGTTTCCGAGAAAACTCTAGATTATGAATAAAGAAAACACAAGTAATTAAAATAACAAATGGCTTGTTATATGTGTGACCACTCTCATACTTAGCTCATGATCCTACAAGCCAGAGAACATGTAACAACTTGGAATGTCTACTGGATAATATCTATGACACTCCCCCTTCCATATATGAACATAAATATTTTCAAGAAATATTATTGGAAAGGATCCATGAGGATGGAATACTAAATGAGACCAACATATCAAAGTAAATCTTGTATCGCCCCGCTTCCTAGACACTCGTTAAGCATAATTTCTACATATATTACAAATATAAAGGGTGAAACTCAAAGCTTAAACAACTAGGAAGTTGAAAGCACCAATGATTGTGTGGGAAGTACAAGTAAACCCATTGGGGCTATGAATGCTTGTTGGTAGTAGGGATATGCTTGTATGGTACCGAGGCAAATTCGTCGAGGCTATGGATGCTCGCAGGAAGTGAAGTAATGATGGGAATGAAGAGATGAAGAACACACATCGGTCCATAAGAAGTAATGAAATCACTTCTGTGGTGTCCAATTCCTTCCAACTTCATGAATTTAAATAACTAATCTCATTCATGATTGTCTCACATAAATTATCCCAAAGATAATTTAACTGTATTGCCTTCTCATTTTCAGTAAGAGAAAGAGATGTGGGGTCCATGATACATGATGAACTGTTGAATTTATAGAATATATAAAGATTGAACGTATGTAATCTGGAGGTCTATCTGAAGCAGAGATAACTGGTTCTCCCAGCAAGTCACCATTTCTCGTGACATCCACAACAACCCATTAAAATTCTTCCACCTAGAGGAAGAATTTATGGGTACCAACCAACTAAAATTAGCAAGGTACTAATCACTATTAACATGACTAGATATTATTTCATAACACTACTATTCATGCATAATCTTGGAAGTTGACCCAAAAATAAAATTCATTGAATGTTTAGAGACCGAGGTGCATGGATTAATGGTCTTTTTTTTATCTTCAAGAGAACCTTAATCTCTTTTTTCGAAAAAAAATCTACAGTGGCATACTTGAATCCTTACCATGTGATCCCCTTTGATTAAGCAACATCGACCATCTGGTCCCACACTTATACACTATAACAATTTTTGTTTAGACCTTCTGACAATGATGCTTCTTTAATATCATTGTCGGGATAACAGAACTAAGAGTACCCACCACAAATTGTCTTTGTAGTCCGGCGAAGACATTTATACCTCTACAAAATCATGTACCCATGGAACCCTTACTCATGGTAACCTGTCATAAAGATATCGGCTCTGATGATACACATGACCTATTCATAACAAGTGTTTCCCCTTGTCTGTCGACCCTCTATATAGATAAGTCATCTGATGACGATTCCATAACTTTGATGAGTCATAATTCGGTGCATATGTGTCAAGAAGATATTGGACCTTAAACCTTTCCAAATTTAACCGCTATACAATGTATAAGGTGGGCCCTTAACACAACCATGAGTTTTAATTCGAATTAAATATGGTCTTCCTTACACATTGTACACATGACGTGGCACCCTCTTACTAGTGCACCTTTTTCGAGAACCACATTTTCATCATCAAAGAATGTTATAAGGCTGCCCTCTATACTAGTTTTAATACCTTCCGATGACGACACTATCCAAGATATATCGTCGAGAATCTAATCCTTCATATGTTTCATTAACTCACCTGGATAAATCTCTCAACGACGATACTATAACCCGAAAAAGTTAACCCACAAAGTAATCATACATCATATAACACTTTATTAAGCTAGGTAAAATAAAAGGTATAAGTGGGGTGGTAATTAACATAAGATTTATGACCAAATTAACACACGAATTATATACCTACCCCACCTTTTGGCACATCTCTCGAGGATAAACAGTCCTTGTAAAAGGTAATCATCATCGAAAGCTATCATTAAGATTACAAGTTGTGAAATGATTGTGTTATTGTATTCCGACGATGATATGATCAGAGCATCCTCCTCTCTTCTTGAACTCATACCTTTGACGATACACAAACAATAACAAACACAAAGTTGTTTTTGAGAAAATTAATGGAAGATTGTACATCTCTAAATAGGCCATAGTTGTAATGCGCTTAACATTTATTGTATGAGGTTTAGGGTAATTTTGAAAAATACAATAATTTCATTAAGACAATCAATATATCGCTTTACTTGAGAAACATGAGAAAGCATAAGCGCTACTACTGTGAAAAATCAGGTAAATCCAAGGGTCTTCTAGAACCTCGAGCAACCAAGTACGCATGTATATGTTTTGAAGTTGATACTTTCTATAATAAATGACAAAATAGATTAATTTTGGTCTTATGTGATGCAACACACACAAATGACAGAATGTCTTGAGTACAAACAAGGAAGGAAAAAAGCTAAGCGACTCTTGATCCTGTCCTTATTTCTGGTCTTGACTCTATCAACATTACAAGCAAAAATTGTTGTGATGGAAGGGAACACTATGCAAGGTAAAATGAGATATATCACATCTTCTAGGATGGGGACTTCCCTTTTGATGGCAAAGATATTGATGAATACATGAATATCATAAAGAGAGGTATCCATACTGTAGCCACTTTCCCCATGCTTTTTCTGTATACTGACGTCCCACGATGGTGATTCACCCACCTACAAAAGGAGACAACCACTATAATCAATGCATCTAAGGTTTTGATCACATCACTAAAGGTAGAAGCCACCAGAATCAATTACAAGACCCCGGAGCCTACAATATCCTTGGATGAATCATTTCTAGAAAAATTCAGGGCCGAGCATAAAGACTTTGAAGGACTAATGGAAGATTGGTTCATTGGAGAAAGACTTTGAAGGACTAATGGAAGATTGGTTCATTGGAGAGGAAATACCAGCCAAAGAAAGAGAGAGGTATATTCTTATGATGTACCTAAAGGGACCATATAGACTAATGAACATGATGATATGTAGATTGCATGAAGAAGAAACTAATACACATTTTAGAATGGAGTGGTTTCTGATGGCTTACACAATGGTCAAAATCATACAAACTTTCAATTGGGAAAACATTTTATTCTTCAGCGTCATCAATCGAGCTTGAGAAGCCCAAGGTATGAAAAATATTGGCTTCTATATGAAGACTTATTTAATTGATTCTATCTATGCTACTCATAACTTTCCCACTTTTAATTGGAGTTGGGACCCAAGCCAACTTCCGATCCATGTATATTTTTCACATTTATGGGACGTCAATTATAGAGAACATATATATAACATATGTGATTACTTTCTGGCCCCTTTGTGCAAATCCATTTTTGGATTTTATCCACACAAAATATCCCAAGGGAATATTAATTCCTTAAGGGAGATAAGAGATTGGTACATAAAGAAGTACTATACTTATGTCAGGATATATGGGTATATTTTTCACATTTATGGGATGTCAATTATAGAGAACATATATATAACATCTGTGATTGCTTTCTGGCCTCTTTGTACAAATCCATTTTTGGATTTTATCCACACAAAATATCCCAAGGGAATATTAATTCCTTAAGGAAGATAAGAGATTGGTACATAAAGAAGTACTATACTTATGTCAGGATATATGGAGTCACAGGGCCACCATGTCTATTTCCAAAGTATGTGCCTAATAAGATATTATCAAGAGAAATAACATATCAAACCATTGAGAAAGGATTCATTTCTTATTTATCGGATAAGAACAAAAAGTATTTTCCAATATTCCCACTCCATAAAGGCAAACACACTCTATCAAATAAACCACGTGTTGAAAAGGAAGCTTAATATTTAAGAGAACTATGTTTTTGTACATGAAGTGTAAAAGGAAACAATCCTCCAAATGTAGTAGATGAACATATAAAGGCATTCAATCTCACCCACGTCAATCTAAATTTTCTGAAAATCTCATCAGGGGAGCCATATTTTATGAGGACGTTTTAGACAATATGCCAAGTGAACTAGCCAAAGAGAAGCTCCAAAAGGGGGAGGATGAAGAGAGGATTATGATAAAAGAATAATTCAAGGAATTAATCTAATACGATAAGGAGAAACAAGAATCTAAATAAATATAAGTGAGGTAGAAAATTGAGGAGAGATCTAGAAAAGATGACAAAGCAGAAGAAAAATACCAGTAGAGGAAAAGAGTAGAATTGGAAAAGAAACAAGATGGACTAAATAAAAGCACATATAAGAACCAAGTTTCAGAGAAGGATACCAGATAAAAGACAAATAATACAGAAACATAGGCCAAAGATAAAGCAAATGCATATCTTGCATATAAAATAAAATCAAATGAAGAAAAGGAAAGATTAGTTGTTCAATTCGAAGAAATAAAAAAAAGGAAGAAAAGGAGAGAAATAATGCAACTAAGTCACAAGAGAAAACAGGGGAAGGAAAAGGACTGGAGAAGAAAAGTGAGAAAGATGAAACAAACAGAGTGGATTCAAACCCTAGCACAAGTGTGCTCACCATTCCTCTTGAAGAATGCACTCCTTTGACAACAATACCAAGTAATCTATCATTTACCTTTCTAGGACTTGGAATAGAAGGTGTTGTAGTGGTTTTAAGAGAATAATAATATAGCCATAAGACCAATGATATTGAGAAAATGATGAACAAGAGGAAGAGAGGAGAAAAAGGCTCAAATCAAGACTATTCTAAAAGAATCATCAAATGAATGGAAGGCCCAGACCTGAAATAAAATGCCATACAAACATCGTTATCCCTTAATGATTTTGTTGGTGCAAATTTCATGTCGATTTATGAGGTTGCATAATGTTAAGCCCTAATATTGGCTCATTACCCATTAATTGGGGCATATTATATTAGTAATGTTATTTTACTTATGTCG